>BGPR01000010.1:3744750-3804811 GCA_013235015.1 Araneus ventricosus | reverse complement strand
TCTCTTCCAATTCAGTAACTTTTCTTTTTGTGATTGAGAACGCATCTTAAGGTCGCTGCAGATACAGTTGTCACAGTGCAGTAGAGAAAAGAACAGGACACCATGTTATAGATATTACCTGGCGGAACTCAATTCTGGGAAAACTTCCTCTAAGAGTATTCTCTAAGTTCTGTTGTGGAGTTGTATTGGCAGTAGCTATAAGCCCTGCAAACTATCTTCCAATCCAAAAATCTCTATTGCAATTCAGTAACTCCTTTTTGTTTCCGCCGCAGCATGCTTCCGGACTCGAAACTGTGAAGGTTTTATGTCAGATGAATGCACAAACGTTAAAAGATTTATCGAAACAAATTAAAAACTAAGGCTATGTCACAAAAACATATAACGAATGCACTCAATTTCTTTATTATACAATTTGAACTAAATGCTACCGATGAAAAGATACATGCAAAACGCATAAATCATAGAATGACATGGAAGAGTTACAGATAATTAAATTGGAATGAAATAGTAAAAAATCATATATATGTCATAATAAGATATTTGGAGACTTTCTGTACAACCTGGGTAAGAAAATATTTTAAACACAATTTAATTGGTTTGATTTGTATACTGTACCAGTGGAAGCCACAAAAAATGAGATTACTTAATATCATACTACAAATACAGAGAAATATGTTATTACTGAACATGAATGGAGAAGATAAATACAGTTAGAAGGTGGTGAGAAAAATAAATATGAGGAACAAATTTATGTCTTGACGATTTGGAAATAAGAAAAAATCATTAACTGATGCTACCTTGATGTAGGAGTTCTTAGGTTACACTTTCTTTTGAAATTTATTTTTTTAAATACATTTTGACTTTGCTTTTAAAATTTAGTAAGTTTTATATATTTGTTTAGATGTGCTTGCTTTGAGTTTTTCTTAAATTATCGCTTCGTTTTTTACTGTCTTAGTTGTTTTAAGTAATTACCTTTTTGGTCATTGTAGTTCCGCCACAAATTGGTCTATATTTCTATGTCTGTCTAATGTATTGTATTTATAATTCTATTTGGTTATTGTATTTATATTATGAATGAATAAACGATGCTACACTATTTTTCAACTCTTCCATGTCGAACGCTAAAACGCTCTATACCCTGTGGGTGAGTGAGTCAGTGTGGGTGATAAATAAATAAATAAACTTTCTCCCACAATGTCAACTCAAACTTTGATGCAGCATTTTTATTGCTCACAGTAGTTTTCTCGTTGCTTGTGGAATTTCAAACGCCCACAGGCACCAGTTATGCTCAGTGACCTTTCTTCTTCAAATTCGAACTTTAAAAAACTCTATGAGGACCATTTCTCTGTTTTTGTGTACATATTTTATTTTACTATTATTATTATATTAATTTTTTTCATCCTTTTCCTTTTCCTTTTATTTTTTTATTTTTGAATGGATTTTTTTATTCATCTTACTGTTTTTCAATTTCATGTAGTTTTTATTATTGTCCAGTTATTTCATGTGCAATTGCGTAATTTTGTGTTTTTTCAAAGTTTTATTTATCAACATGCTCTGTGCTACCAAAAATTTTTATAATTAACTCATAATAGCAGTCCTTCCTAAAGAAATAGCCCCTGTTAACATTTGTAAACTTGTTGCGTTTTATAATTAGGCAGCAGTGTAGGGAATTTGGGAAGGTCTAAGATAGGTCACCATCTCGGGTGTTGTGATTTTTCTTCCACTTCATGTGCTCGACACTGCTTAAATAACCTTAAGATATAGTTTCAGGGTCATCGAGTGGTTTTATGTTATTCTGAGTGACCATACCGGGCATGGAGTGGTTTTATGTTATGCTCCATGACCATACCTTCCTCTGAAAATGCAATTCTCCAGAGAAGAAAAGATCCATGTTGGAAAATCAACCTGTTCTATGGTCTGTTGCTACACTGTCACAACAACCCTTCTAGAGATCGTACGTTGCGTTTACGCCTCAGTGTTCCTATGTTATTATTGGAGGGTTTTGTATTCCTATAATCTTTTAATCTTTGCAAATTATTGAACAACTGTTCGAATCACTCTGCGTTTATATATATATATATATATATATATATATATATGTGTTTTAGGAAAATGCGTGGCGTCAAGGAGTCGCTGATTTCGCGATTTGTGTGCGCGTGGAAACGATTCAAATATTCTTTTAGCAATAAATATGCCAAAACGAGAGATTTAAAATACCTCCAGCGAGGGAAATAGAACGAAACTGGAGTTTAAGAAAAGTGATTTTGGAATACATTAGGACTTTAAAATATATAATATTAGAATTTGAAATAAAAGTAAGATTATTTTATATATATATATATATATATATCAAAACCAACATATATACACAAAATAAAAACTCAAAAACAGTAAAAAAGGACAAAATGGCTAAATAGACAAAAACCAGAAAAAACCAAAAAATTGAAAAATATCATTTATATATATATATATATATATATATATATATATATATATATATATATGTGTATATGATGAAAATGTTATTTGAGTTTTAATGATATATATATGGATCCGAAGTGAAAATCAGGCAATATGGGCAGGCTCTGAACACGCATGAAAGTGAAGAACTTGGACAAATATGTGTAGATACCAAGTACAAAACGACGATATCGACCTAGTAGAATACGAAGTATAATGGGGGATATAATACGACGAAGTATAATTCCAACCTAGAAAGAAAGCATAATCAAAAAGAAGCTTTACATAAAGCTGTCAATTGTTTTCAAGCTTGTTAAGAGAGCAATAAAGACCGATATGGCATGCAAATCTCTAAGAACTAATCCTGTTGCTCATTGTACATTTTCAAGGAAGCGTCACATTTCATGATCGTTCAAAATAATTAACCCTCCTGTTGGACAAGTACTTACCCAACATTCACTTTGCTCTTCGTCCTGAGAGTTGACTGAATCCCATAAATATTGAACCAAGGACTTGGCTCTCCCTATCCGGGTGTAATCGTCCTCCGTAAGCTAATTACATCGTTGTTCTTCGAGGGCAGTCTTGCACGAAGCCCCCTCCAGCCTCCGCCTTCTCCCATCGATTCGGAATGTATTAGTTTTCGATTGCAGAGAATCTAATTGGAGGCGTTTGACACATCAATTAGAGGGAAGAAATCGCCAGGAATGAATTACTCCGCGTTTTCCGATTCATCAACTATTCCAACACCCCCTGGGTATTCGTCTGTAATTAACATTCGCGGCACAAATATCTGGAGTTACAAATCGTTAAACGCATTTTTGGTTTTATTGTTTACACTTCAGTTTTGACTTGTCCGTGTGAGGTGGTGTTGGAGCGCACTTGCTTCAATTCGGATCGTTGCGCACAGATGGAGAGGCGGAAGTGTATATTGACTGAAAGCGTTGTTGTGATAACCTATTAAGTTAGTTAATGATAAAATGATGTCTTTCGGAAACATATCCTTATTGCATTGATGGAATTTTCTAATATTTGGATAATATTTAATTTACTTTGATCGATGAACACAGTTCAAGAGATGAATGTTTGTTGACTGAATCTAAATTAAATAATCTACCATGCTTTATGTTGTACAAATATTGTCCATTGCCATCTATGCGGCAATGTAAAGAATTTAACTTAGATTTTAATCAGAATTAGCCGGTCCTCTTTGATATTCTCATCATTCAAATGATATGAATATCAAAGATGGCTTACTTTTCTTGTCGTTCCAGGGATATGGGGTTTTCGCTGCGTTAATTGTTCATTTGTAATAAATTTTGGTAATCCATTAAAGGGATGAGTCCACAAATAATAACGATGAACACTCTCCTTTGGATTAGAAAGCATATTGTTACGAACATGAAATGCCGGTTCCCGGCAATGCTAGTCTTATGGTTGGAAAGAGAGTGTCACAGGGGTAAGTATGGGATGAGCGGCAGCGGTCAGGCCTGGATCCCTGACCATGGCGATCATTTTGGTGACTTCACGACAAATTTGGCGACTTTATCAAATGAAAATGCGATTATTTTCTCGATATCTCTATTAGGAGAGGACATATACAGAATGTACTGGATGATTCCGTGTGATGTCAAGACCAGTAGAACTAGGTATAAAAACGGAGGCAACTGAATGGAGGGATGTCTTTGGAGTTCGAACGCCTTTGGAGAATCACTTTGGAATTTCGTCTGCAGTGCGAGTTGGAAAGCTGGTGAGCTGAACGCTATTGAAAGTGCTGTTACTGTCATTATTAGTGAATTGTTATCTGTTTTGTTGCTAGATCTGAAGTGCTGTTACTGTTATTGTTATTGATTTGTTGCCTGTTTGTGTTGCTAATCTGTATAAGTGCTATTGCTCCTGTTACCTGTGATTCGTGTTTCCTGAATATTTGTGAATAAATCGTCTTTCTTCGTTATCCTGCTTGTTGGACTCTTTCTGCCATACACCTACAGGACGATTTTTGTAACAATACATTAAGCATTACTGGCATGCAATGTTACGGTACTAATTACTGAATAGAAAAACGTCAAGGAAGGAAAAAAATACGTAAAAGAAAATTTTAGTTAACATCTCTGGTTTCACTTTTTACTTTGCCGCTTCTAGCGCCCTCTGGCGGATATAATGTGTTTATGAGGAAAATGTCATGTGATACTGGGAAGTTCTTTCTGTTTTGAACAGACATATTTTCAAAAGATAATTGGTTTCTGTTGAAATAATATATTAAGTTGGTAGTAATACATTGGTATCTTTTCACTTTCACTGGTATATTGACCACTATTTCAATGAAGTTGAGCAGTACAATAATGTTTAGAAATAAAAAAACTAAAACTAATATTCTTTGCGAAGAAGTGGTGTTTTTCATATTAATTGATTCAAAGGAAGTATCATGGTTCCTCGACGAAAGCTTAGCTCTGGTTTTGCTATTAAAAATTGACAATCGAATATCTTTATCAAGAAATGGTGAATAGTTTTGGTTTAATTGTTTACAGATTAAATTTTATGTGGAGGACACTCTCTTGAATTCGGATTGGCTCATAACGTTCGAAAATGCATTTTCCAGAAAGTTTGTGTTTATTTAGATAACTTTTTAAGTTAGCTACGTACAAAATGATATCTTATGAAAACATGCCCCTTCTACATTAGCGATATTGGCCAATACTTGAAAATGCCGAGTATAAAACACACTACAATATCATTTTCTTGTTAAAGAAATGCATTTCTTATGAACCCTATGAAGATATTGCGTCGCAAATATTCCATACAATTTAGAAAACTACTGTGATATAACATTACATATAAAACAGCTAGTAATTTTATATAGTAGATACGAGAAAAAAATGCCCGAGGGTTGAGAACTAATGCTATCCTTTAATGCTTACGATTTTGTTCTGCCGTAAGTGGAGATGTGATACCCATTCTGAAATTCTGTACATGTATCTAGTAGATGAATGCACGAGTTTATTGACTAGAAGCTTACAGTATTTCGTTGTAACTACAAAATCGGCTATTGATAAAATAACATCATTTGATAATATACCCTTATGACGTTGACAGTTTTAGTCAATATTTGGATAATATACAGTATAACACTTTAATTAAATCTGATCAATGCATATTGTTCAAGAGTCTGGAGAATATCGACTGGAAGGCTTCAATTTTTATTGTTATAAACTATAAATTTGGCTAACAATAGGATGGTGTCGTTTTGAAAGATTTCCCGGCTGTATTGATGATAATGGACAATATTTGGATAATATTATCCAGTATGGTGATTTATTGTTAAAATATGCTAACACATAATTTTCTCCATGAAAAAGTGTTACTTTATAGGAAGTTACTCGGTAGATGAAATATTGTGTACTCTGTAGTTGTATTTCTCAAGGATATCGAGCAGTGATAATTGATAAAACTTACTTATATTTTTTAAAATAGGCTTTCTTATAAATTCTATATAAACTCTATACAAAATAAAATTTTTATGCTTCTAAATGTAGAATCTGCTATAGTTTCACCCATTCTTTCTTCTACATAACATATTATTCATTAACATCAGAAAATTTGTTTATTCTGAAAGTAATCTCCAAAATATGTAAATTAATGTCACAAATAATCGTTAATTCTGACTTCGATTATAAAAAGTAAATAATATTAATTTCAATCATATTTCAAAAATAATTCTAAATAATTTTTTTCTGCTTATTTCAGTGACATTTAGGAATTTAATTTGCTATTTTAATATAATCCAATTTGAAAATAGTTAAAAGTAAAGTTGGCGCTTTGGCAACTGATGTCAAGGGGCTGGAAAAACTGTTTTACAGATGAAAAACGATCTTCTTCCTTTTGGGCCTTAATTCTTGTACATATGTCCTGTTCATCTATCGAAAATCAAAACTTATAGGTATTGTATACAATTAATATCTTAAAATTATTTCCTGGTAGTACTTTCAACATTTTACTTCTATCCTATTGTCTTTTTGTACCTTGATTTATTTCTGTAAATCGACGCATGTGTGGAAAATAAACGTGATGGATAAGAAACGGCGAAATTGTATTTAAAAGATATATTAATTTACAAAAACACTTAACATGGCAGGTACATTGTAACAGAGAAATAAGAAATCAACTATACGCTATCAAAATTATCGTACAACGCTGGTCGTCAGTGGCAAATATAAAGTCGATACTGTTTCAATAAGTAACAGTTCTTTGCATACGAGGTTTACTCATGACGTATTATTTGAAGACCAAGCGACAAATCGTTCAGGCTATAATATCCACATGCTATGTTAGACTAGCAGTTCACACAAATTGGAATTGGAACAAATCAACGCAAAAAAAGCAATAAAAAGGACACTAAAGTCATCAAATGTTGTATAAAAAAAGCTCAGGATACGTGCAGTTTGTTTAATTTGTGAGGAAACAAAGGGATAAGAGGGAGTGATATTGTGCATAAAATGTCATGCTTGGGTTCATACATTCTGGGCCGGTGTGAATTTGAGATTCAAAAAATAATTTTGCTTTGATTGTGTTAAAGAAATTGCTGGCCCAATCTGGGCAACCATTGGTCCAATCTAGACAACCTGCTTCTTTGATTCGACCGATGACATATTTTTTAAAGCTGCTTTTCCCCTAATTTAAAGCGTATTTCATAGAAAAGTTCATTATTCTGTTCTGACGATATATAAAAAACAAAATTCTTCTGCTACTTGCTCTTCATTACAATTACTTCTCCAACACTGTACATTAAAAAATGTGCAGCGATTCTTCTCTATCTGACCTAATATTTTATGGACATATCAAGCAATGTACGCTTTTTTATATATTTTTATTTAATATTTTGTGTAATATTTTTAGCTTTGCATTTGGGAGAACACAACACAGAAGGTACCAAAAAGCCGCAGATGTCAGTTCTGCCTGTAATCACTATCACTAAGACAAAGAATTAGAAGCATCCTTATCTTGGATATCTCGAACCGAAAGGACTTACGGAATTCGATGCAGGAGTTCTATTCCTGGAGGCTTTCCAGATCGCAAAATGACAAATCTATTGGCAGGAAAAGCGGTGGGAAATTATCGATGCCATCGACAATAGATCGCTTACATCTAGCATTAGAACACGGACGACATTTCACGAGAAACGCACGTGACATTAAGTACAGGAATTTCACGCCAAAACCGGGGAGGCCATTTGGAACACCCCTTGCATCCCCAAGTAGCCAAACGATTCCCACCTCCTAATCTAGAGTTCTCGAACTTCCTCTGCAGTGGTCGACACCTAATAGAACAATTGATTCTCGCCGTGACGCCCACTGGCCATTTGCTTAAACTACATCCCGCGGACGGTGTGGGGGACGAGGGGGAGATGTATTCCTTTCCCCCACTATCGATTAATCGATGGACGAAGGCTCGGAATCGTTAATCGACTCTCTCTCTCTCACTCTCCTGTGGGTTATGCTTTGGGAAGTTTCGGAAACTGCCCCTATCCCCTCGCCCACATGCTCTCGGAGGAGGCAGAATCGAACGCCATTTACCGGTTTTTAGAACGTGTGGGGTTGGGCTGGCAGGTTGATGGACAAGCCAACGAGGTCGATGGGTTGAAGGTTAGATGTAACAAAAGAATCTTTCCGGTGAGGTGGATGGATCGGAAACGGGAGAGATGAGCCAATTTCGTTCTGATCCGGTTCAGGATTTGAATTCGTTCATTTGAATCGATTTCTAAACATTCTAATATGAAATCAAAATAACGGTCACTGCCTTGGTTATTCTACATAAGATCGGAACATATATATGTGTAATGAATTATTTCAAATCCAAGCACAATAATTTAATTTTTCATTTCTGATTTGTTAGCAATTATTGATTTGAATTATTACTGTGGAATGACAAATTCACTACCTAATTTGAATCTAAATGATTTTCTCTTAAACTACAAGATTTAATCCTTTTGAAAGTTATAAATTTCCGACATCTGTTACTTTTTGATATTATACTTCCGGAAATCAAGCTTGTTCTTTCTTTTCTGCTCCTAAATCTCATGGGGATGACATGAATTTATGTGTTCTTAGAGCGCTTGAATATCATATTAAGTGGTAATTATCATCGCAGATATACAATATATTTACACATATGAGTGGAAAGCGCCTAAGTGATGAAGCTATTTAATTTGTTCTTGGATGCAGCTAACTTCATAAAAGTGGTGCTCGTAAGAAAATGCGTATGCGCTATAAATGAGACCGCTCGTAACACCTAAAGCAATAAGTGTGAAACTTAATGTTCCTCTCTTGGACTTTATCGGAGATATGGGACAAAATTAAGTTAGAAAGTTGTTCAGTGTCATCCACTTAATAGCACCTAATAGGAAATGAACTTAATATGTATGGATAACCTACACTGGAAGTGGAAAGCGCAAACATCAGTTGATGCGGTTTGTGTAATCGTTCTGGTAGAAAAGAGCGATTTGAATACTGCGCATTTCTCTCCAACGAAATCAGCGACTGCGGTGGCCTAGTGGTAAGGTCTCGGGTTCGTAGGATTCCTGGTTCGAAACACGATTCCAGTGAAAATCCACCGTGTATGGGGCCTGTTAAACGTTAAATCATAGGAAGTTTGGAGACGGTGTTGTCAACTCAGGTGTCTTCCTCGTCGTCTGACCGCGGTTCAAAATTACGAGATTCGTTCCTAAATAGCCCTCGTGTTGCTTCGAAACGGGACGTTAGTATAACTAAACTAAACTCTCACGAATAAATCAGCACTATCGATGGAGATCGTACAAATTGAAATTCTCTTTCGTTGCTTTCGGTTTTGGCTGTTCTTGAACATGAAGTATAATTTCGACGACACAGAACAGCTTTTGAACTACCTTTTTGCCTCAATCCCCGAAATTCGAGAGAGAATAACTAAGTTCCATATTTTATCGCTAGAGGAATGCGAATGGTCTCATTGTGTAGCATATTTTTCACTTTGCTATGTGTAGACATCATTTTATAATTGTAGCTATATCTGTTCACAAAGTAAATGGATGCATAACTTTACGTTTTTCATCATTTGTTTGAATTATTTATATAAAGGAGGTATCAGGTATTTCAATCGATCTTTTATTGTAATATCAGTAGTTAAACTTTAATAATTTAAATGTTATAGGTTACTCGCAAAGATGCTCAACAACCATGATCAAAGACCGAAGAAAATAGGATTGCAACCTTCCTATACAAAAACCAGAACGTACAAAACCGAGGTTTCACTATTATATGTTAACAAAGATCTGGATCAAGTTCGAGCCTGACAAAATAAATAATATAGAAAGATTTGTTGTACCATTCTGATTAGAGCATTTTACAACCTTTAGAAGTAAGAGAATTGATTCGATCATCAATACCTTCAGTGAATGGATGCGTTCAGCGAAGAGATTTATAATTTATACTTGATAAATTATTTTTAAACTAAAAGCAATTGTTAAATCCATATTGTGGATGATCAGGACGTCGTTGGTTCCATAATTGAATACACGATTCATCTATGTACTTCACTATATTATTAAGATAAACTGATTACAATATTTAAAAATTATTTACAATTTAAAGTTTTGTACAATTTTAATTAGTTCTGGTTTATCGTATGATCGGGATGGCCATCGTTAGCCCTTCATTCTTGTCCACTCTCTCCGTCCATCGTCTCTCTTGTTCTCTCAGGTGTTTCTCCGTGGGCGTTGTTCCATGCGATGACAGCGACATCTACTGGCATTTAGTTAGTGGCCCATATTATTTATAATTCATTGAATCCCAGTGCTTTTAATCTTTTGAAATAAAAGTTCATTTCGTTCTGTACTCAGATAATAATATAAATCACAAACGAATCCCTTCTTATTTCTGCAATTCATCTGTATGTCACCGAGTTGCAAAATGAATAATTTTGGCAATTTTTATTTTAGTCACTTTTGGTTTGGGCTGTAGTTGTGAAGGATGACACGGCTGATGTGATATTAAACTTTTGTTTTAAGTTTTAGCTAACCATATTTTTGGAGAGATGGCAACAATGAAAAACATGAGAAACAAACTGTAACACATTTCATGCAGCTTGTTTCTCATGTATATATGTTAGATAATTAGAAAAACAATGTTCAGATTTTATATTGTCCAGCTGTTTCGTCAATTTTATTTTCTATCGCAAGTCTTTGACAGTATTTGAAATTGTATAATTTAACCACAAAACCCACCTTAATTGCATACGAATCCACGCCATCACAATAAAAGTAAAGATGAAATAACCAATACGTCTTTATTGCTTATGGATTTAAAATAAAAGAGTACGATGTAGTAATATGGGTAAAATTGTAGATTAAGGATGTGCTTTTTTAATATTTATAAAGCATGCCCACTCGGTAAATGAGTTAATTGATTTTAATTAAATATTTATTCCTAAGAAATATTCCCTATGTCTGAAAATATGGTATATATTTAGAAATAATATTTACCCAAATTTATAGTATGCAGCTACAAGTAATAGCAATATTTTTTATAGAATAAAGTTACTGATTTTATACATAACAATTATTTAAATTAAAAAATAATTTAATTTGAAGTGGGATATAACCTTGTCTAAGACTTCTTGAGGAAATACTAAATTCACTGGTAACAGTCCCTGATGACGAAGTTTTGTTTCATTGATGTGAGGGAAATGAAATTTCAGCTAATTGCTTCGATTTATTTCTCCTTTCTGCAACGTAATCCAACTTTCATCACAATCGCTTATTTCGTAAATACAGTGGGTGTTGTTTCCTTTTAAACAAAATAATTTTTTCGCATTTAAAATTACTGACTTGATCGTATCTAAATGTTTGTTTACTATCACGTGTTATTCAGTGGATACTTCTAGATATAAATGAGGCTTCTTGATTGTAAATTATTTATTTTATCAGTTAAATTTTAATGTGTTTAAAAATGTATACCATATTTTCGGATAGAGGGAGTAAGCAAATTAATATTTTTAAAAATATTAAATTAAATCAGCATGTTTATAATGCTATCGACAAAATTCACGTTTGTTTATCGCAATATTTATAAAAAAGCTACAAACCCTAGGGAGTGTAATTTACTTAACTAAATATTATCGATTATCCTTTTCTAATTATATAAACGTAATGTATATGAGGAAAAAAATCATTTCTCTTTGAGAAAAAAACTTATTATTTCAAAATATATATAAAGCAGGAGTAAGTTAATTACGAACAGGAAGTGGTTTATTATCTTTTCAATATTAGGTATCGAATTTAATCCCTTTACTATCATTCAAATGTTTCCAACAACTATTTTCAAAGGAAATATTAATAGCACGAGTCGAATATAAAAAGACATAACCAAGAGTTATTTTGCTACAGAATGTTATCGATACTTCTCAAATTCTAAAAGAAGGAATGATTCTATCCTTTATTTTTCTGTTTGTTGTTAAGAGGATGGATTGTTATACACTTGTAAGTAAACAGATTTTATTAGTTTCAAATCTGAAAGAATCTTTCAAAGGAATTATATTTTGTTTGGATCGTTAGAAGATTAAAACTGGTTATGTTTTTTCATTATTTGTCAAGAAAAGACATTAAATGCTTCTCGACATTGAATATTGAATTTGGAATAAAATATTCGAAAAATTTCTTGAGACACGTATTAAATAAAAATAATTTTTAATAAAAAATATGTTTCCCAAGACACAGTGTGAAACTGTTCTTCGGCGATACATAAAGATAAATTTTTTTTCGGGTATTTTATTCCATTATTTCAAAGCATTATAGCAGTTGTATTCTTTCTTTTAAATTCTTTAGCATGCTAATATTTCACTTTGTGTCAATTTACTGACATTGTATTATATGCTCATTTCATGGAAATAGTCATAGAAATGTTAAATTTTAACCTTTTTCTACGATGTGTTTCCAACTCTGTAAGAATGTTCCTAAGTTATTCTTTTTTAGCTAGAAAAGGACTTTACTAGGAAAATGAAGCACGAAAGCTTTACTTTTCTGGAAGAGCTAAAACCATATCAGGAATTGCTTGAGATTTTTTCCCGAAGTCCCTTTCTTAAACTTGAAGGATAATACAACAAATTAACATGCAAAATAACAACTCTTGACAAAAAGTTTCCATGAAAATACTCCTTTTATGCAAGAGCCAACAGAAAACACGAATTTTAAAAAAGTTACTTTCATACAGTGTATATCAGCAGCAAAAGTCAGTTCTCTTAGTTTATTAGCTAGCCAATTATTATTTTTCTTGTATTTGCAAAATCTTATCTTCTTTTGTTATGCAAATAAACATATTTAGCCATTCTTTAACTTTTTTCGATCAAGGTTTCGCATTGATCGAGGAGTGTAAAAGCAAGAAATTACATCCAGTGCAGATAAAACTTAGCATATGGTTACGCAGCTTTGAATGTGTGAAGTTGTTGCTTTCAAAACAATAGATTTTTTAAAAACTTTCTACTTGCATAATTACAAACTCGAGGGCCCGTTTCCAAATTGCACAGGTCAAATTCTATAGATATGAAGCGAATCTATACTGGCAGTTAATCGCCAAACTTCGATTGACCAAGTATATTAAATATTTTTAGTGTATTTGAAATAACTGTTTTATGAGTTTTTTAGCAGATGTCGCGTGGAATAGCGTAATTTGAATGACATATGGCAGTGCTGACTAATAAAATAATGTTCTGATCGAATATTTTTTTGGCAACTGTTTCCTTCCCATACCTTATTTTCTTCATTTCCATTTTTAGGTTAGAGTGACAACTAAAATAGTATTTTTTTGAGATTATAGCTTCTTCATGGTGATAAATGACTGCGTTAAAAGAGTTTAGAGTCAGTTGGATCGAAATAAGCACGATTTATTTACAGCATGGTCTCTCATAGATGAAAAGCAGAATCACAATGAGGATAAAATGAAAGTTATATATATATATATATATATTAAAGAGGATTGAAAAGATCTAAAGGCAGCCAATAAGAATTAGCAATGATACAGTGAAACAAAATATTGATAAGACAACCAATCAGCTCTATTTAATATGACGTGATGATTCTGAAACTTAGTGATGTAATGTGCGAATACTCTATCAGCAATAAAACTTTAAACTTTCAATAAGGTTTAATAATGATCTATTTATTAAGAAAAACAAATATTTTTTAGTCACAAGTAATTTAACATTATATAATCCGGATGTGAATCAAAGAGACGACTTAAATCCTTGATTCATCCCTCCCGTTTGAGTAATCCCTTCCCAATCGATATTCCCGAGATTATAATTAGAGAAATATATCGACTGAACATACAATTTAGTCACTGAGGAACAAATTGAGAATGCATAGCTATTTTCGATTACTAATCGCGATTTTGGTCCTTTCAAAGTTTTATGTGAAATATGGTTTTGTAATATATTGTCTTGGTACTTTCCAATCACCTTTTCAACGCCAGTCTTTTATTTTCTCCTATTTTTCTGTATTTATGATTTGTACGGAATTTAATTTTCTGATATCAATATTATGTTTTTATTTGTTGTTTAAACATTTTAGATAATGACACGTTTACAAATTTTCTGCTCTCAGCTTTGGAACATCGTTTGGAA
This sequence comes from Araneus ventricosus, assembly GCA_013235015.1. Classification (NCBI taxonomy): domain Eukaryota; kingdom Metazoa; phylum Arthropoda; class Arachnida; order Araneae; family Araneidae; genus Araneus; species Araneus ventricosus. Next base: position 3,790,711 of record BGPR01000010.1, on the reverse strand, counting down.
ACCCTTTTTAATCAATTAAGTTCAACAATACTCATATTCTGTAAAAATATAATACTTAATTGCTTGATTGTTTTAGTGTAAATCCACGACTTTAACCCTCTGACGGCTTATCCTGCGATTTTTGCAAGCTAATGTGTTTACTTAAAACTATTACAGCATTGAATCATATTATACTAATAAAGTAAATCATACTAATAAAATATAAAAAATTAACAACTCACTTGGGGTTCAATGGTATATCAACATCTTTGAAAACGTTGCAGTGAAACGTATCAGTGTGATTTTAAAAAATCCACAGTCAGAGGGTAAATCAAGTTGACATTAATTATCTTCTGTGGACATTAAAGGAAATTTACCATAACGTTCATTATCAAATCTGGTACAAAATGTCTGGAAAAATGTTAAATCCAGCATCTGTTTAGAACAACGGCTGTCTTTTAAAATGCGCAATTTCATGCCACATGAATGTATTGAAAGGAAAGTCTGAAGTACTGAAAAACAAGTCTTAAACAATTTTTTAACATAAATATTATTCATTATTGTCATCCCAATATCTGAAGACAAGAAAAGAGTTTACAATATTGAGAGAGAATTGACCTTAATGATTTTTTCATATTTCCTCGTTCTTAACATCTATTCTTGACATATTGTAATGATGTAGCTAAGATTGAGTTTAGAAGCTATATATTTTATAAATTATAAAATTGTTTACATATCAATTACGGAATTAAATATATTATATGAAAAGGAGTTGATTTTTGAAAGATAATGAGCCATTAAAGAGTTTATATTTAAATATTGCTTAAATGTAAACGATTTAAATTACAAGTAAGCCGAGAATGTTCTAAAACAATGTAGCTTACGTTCTATTTCTGAATTATAATATCTACTAAACCTTTTCTTTAAAAATGGTGTATCAGTTGATTAATAATTAGGAACACTATGATATGATAAAAAACAAACAAAATTTCCATATTTAATCTAATTAGGGTCCACTGTTGACACATTTGAGGGACTGAATTTCAATTAATTGAGTTTAGACGCTAAAATATTTGAAAATAGTAAACATGTTTTCATGTTAATCGTGAAAAGATGCTTAATGGATACTAATGGATTTTACATAATTAATCATCTGAAGTATTTACATTTAAATATATTTTTAACTTACTCCAAAATTAAGCAGCTTATGTTCTAATTATGCAATATGTTATGCTCCTTGGAACGAATAAACAATTGCGTTTCTTTTAAATACACTTTAAGAATGTTTTATAGTTAAGTAGCTTACATTCTGCGTGTACATTATAATATGCTTCTTAGAATCTCTTGTTAAGCCTTTTCTTCATAAATGGCAATCAGACAATTTTTACTTGTTTGTCTCAAGCTACAAACTTTAATTAACCGAGCATAAAATTCCAGACATTAAAAATTTGCCGGTGAAAAACTCGCAAATGATTTCGCCACGGAATAGTCCGCATTTATAAATTAAATTTTTTTCGTTAATTAATTAATTAATTATTCGTTTTTCTTCTAGATCACCTGAGAGAGAGAGAGATTTTGCGTTAAGCCGCTGCCAAACTTTCTCGCTTTTTTTGTGTGTAAAAAAATTAGACTATTAGTTGTCTGCTTGCGTAGTGGTAATTAAACTACATTACTTCTTTTTTCTTCTTGGGTTTTTAAATAAAAAAAATGTTGGTAAATTCATTTCAAAATAATAGCCATTGGTTCGCCGTAATTAATTACGCCGAATGAATAGCGCAGCATATGTAAGGGATTTTCATGGTTTTTCACACGATTAGCACATTGATTTGCTGCGATAATTTTCTAATTAAGGTTATTTGACTGCAGTGTTTGGCGCAATCGTAGTTAATGGGGCTTTTAGTTAATGATGCTGTTATCAAGATAATCGGCGAAAACTGCCTGCTTTTATTGCTGAGGAAGACAAGAAAAAACGGAATATAGCTTTCTTTCCACCAGGAAATGAGATTAGATTTTTTTATATATTGAAATGCAAGCAAGAATAGTTACAAAAATAGTTCTAATATTTTATTCACAAGCTTATAGTAATCTGCTATGCCCAATGATCTTAACTATTAATGTTATGCATTGGTTTAGAATTCACCAAAAGAAAAAGTATTGAAAATAAAATGTGAAACACATAATGAGTCAGAACAAGGAATTATGGACGAATTTTTTACGTAAAGAAATGCAAACAATGGTAACTGAAATAATGGTTCTAGTTTATTGATATTAACGTATTTTACGTTTATTAATTATCAATAAAATATTTTACAGTACATTAATTATCGTTATGCAGTAGTCATCATTGAAAACGCACCGCTTAGATTTTTTTATAAATATGGCACCATAAATTAAAATTGAGCAAATAATACTAAATTTACAAAGAAGGCTGAAAAGAAGAGAATTTTGATCGGTTTTCAATCGTTTTTGCTATTGCGTCAGAGTCATCTAAAAAATATGACAAAATCTAGCTTAATACGTTTTCATTGGTCATTTTTGAACTATCCCAGTGTTCTGTACACAGATATGTATGTCTCATCACTCTATATATAAAATTAATTAGAAGTAAATATGCAGGCTGTCCATGAACTTCGTGTGAATTTAAAATCATTGAAACTTTGTAAGTGGATATGTAATATGTAATATAAATAAGTTATGAAAAGGGTTAGAATGCTTAATGAATCTAGATGCTTTTTGTCTACAACTTAAGTTACTTATTTAGCTTTACTTACTTTTTTATTACATTACTTATTTTTTCAGAATCCGTGGGAGGTCAAGGGAAGAGAATGCATCCATCAAGAGAAAATAATGTAAATTGTGTTCTTTGATTGGCTGGATTGAAATATGCACCAGTTGTTCGAAGAAGGTTTTAAATCCTGTGCAAGAAATGAGAGGCATCATCCAGGAATTTCATTCCATGTCGATGATAAAATCTGTTTCTTCAAGTTGAGCCAAAAATCAACAGTTATTCCGAAAATAGATAATTTTAAGGTTAAATTTTTAAAAATAAAATTCCTAAATAAATGAAAAAAAAACTATATACTTAAAGCTTTCTAATTCTTTTTCACAGATTTAGATAAGTACAGATGCATTTACAAAGTTGCAACTTTGTAAACGTATATGATATGGATACCCTGCATTAAAAATAAATCAGAATCGTGTAGGAAAAAATATTTGAACTGAAATTTTCTCTGGAAGTTATTCATGCTTTAACATATATAAAAACCTCATCCTGAAGTCTCCTTTTGTCCAATTATTTTTCAGTTTCCAGCTTCAAAAATGTATTTGAAAATAACTGGAAGCATTTAGTTAAAGTAATTCCGAAAACAGAAAAATTTCCAGCTATCTGTATATTATTACTATGTCATAAATTTAAATGGAATGAACTCCTGCACACACTATCAGTCTATAATTTGCAGCTTCATTTTGATTCTAAAATCTATTCAGTAGAAGGAAAAGAACGTGATATCACAGCACAGATAGTACATAAGTATAATTACGTATAAAAGGCGTGCATTTAGATGTGACCGTCACATGACTCACTTGTTGTAAGCAAGTGATGCAATAATTAATTCCGCGCAGAATTGGTTAGATCTCCAGTAGACAGTGGGATAAGAAGTGGTGTAACTGAGGAACACGATCGGAGAAAGACAGGTGTTGGGGGGGGGGGCCTACCCTCTAGCTGTGCTCTTAACCAAACATATTAACAAATAGCAAACCGATATGCAGTGGGATTGACTGATGGTTTTCTACCAAGTGAAATTCAAATGCGGACCAGTTTCCCACGAAAGTTCTCCAGGAATGCAACCTGTTTCCATGTATTGGAGCCAAATCAGGTTTCTACCTCAGATGTTACCTCGGGGCTCCAGTGTCGATTTATCCAATAGAACAGTGGTCCCCAACCCCCAGGCCACGGACCGGTACAAGGTCCTTGGATCAAATGGTACCGGGCCGCCCAAGGATTATTTCCATTTTTATAAGCTTTTATTCAACTTGACTGTCTTCCTTGAAATCTTGTGATCGATTTCTTACCCCCAGATGGAACCGTCTCGTTGCAAAGAAACAAGCTCAGGGTTCTCATTGATTGAGAGTTCTAGTGAGTTAAAATGTTAAATCACTTTATATTCATTTTTTGGTGTAACTATATTTTATTTTGAATATGCTTAAATATTTGTTTATTAAAAACCAATTATTAAAATATGTTTTTTTAATGTTTAAATACAATTAAATTAAAATTATTAAATCAAAACTATCTAAAATATAAACAATAAATGTCCCCCCCCCCAACGGGCCGCGGTAAAATTATCAAACATTGGCCGGTCCACGGCGATAAAATGGTTGGGGAGCACTGCAATAGAAGATGCATTCCTTATCCATAATCGCGAGTCCTTGATTCATGGATTTCTCACAGGCCAAGTGGGATTAGACCCACCAACCACCATTATAAGTTGCAAGAAGTTTCATCTTTTGATTCTAATACGCTATTCACGCAAAATATAAGTGTAAGTTAAACTAGTTACAAAAAAAAAACCTATATGAACAAATACGTATCGTGATGGATACTTTTCTCGGAAAGATTTAACCCTTTGAAGTTCACTACATGTTTCGTTTTGAAAATTAGTAACTTTATTTCAAAAATGAGTATTAGACATATAGCTGTTCATAAATATGTAAAGGAAAAATTTGTAGCATTTTTTATTTTCAAGAGATTTGTGGTTTCAGAGTGATACAAATAAACGGCAGCGGGCCATTTTCCCTCCGAATAAGCTATCAACGAAATGCAATTTGAATTATATATTTAATTTATAAGTATACGTGAGTATTCAGGATATTCATCCTTCATAAAATTCAATATTACTTTCTAAGATTCAAATTTAAAAAATATCAATTTGTGCAAACCCCCTCATCATTTTGTTTCTCTTGGAGATCAAAAGCAATTTAGCTCTTGCAATGCCGATATCTTTGTGAATACGAACGGTATTGAACTGGAATTTTTATATAAGTTGCCCTATATATCTGGTTCTTAAGTTATGAAAGAAAAATTACGCTACGTTTCGCCTATGCTCAGTAAAAAAACATGTTCAATGTGTGGTTTCACTGCCAAACCAATCAACGCGAAAGAGATAAAAAGATATGTAGGATTTCTTTACTTTTTAATCTCCTTTGTAATTTTAGTTATGCTGAATCCGAAGTTAGACGTAAAGCACGCAAGATCTGCTTGTTAAGACAATAATATGCGCCTTTGGGAATGTATAAACCATCTCGAAATTCAGATTACATTTCATCAGCTTCAATAATCCTTTCTCACATTTCAGTATGCTATCATTGTAATAATACTGTGCACTTTGTTAATGTGGTAGATGATACACTAGCAAGTGTCTACTACCTTACCATTAAAGAGCTCTAAGTAGCTCATTGTTAGTCTTGATTTGATTGATCTATCGCAAGTAACTATGCTATAATTTTGCCACTGAGGTGTTTCGTGTAACTGCTAATTATTTTGTCAGTGTAATGGTGTTCATAACGTCTGTGCCTTTCTGGCGCTGGAGTGTTTCATATTATTGTATTGAGCATACCGCTTTTAAAACTTTATTACACATTTTGTTTCCTTCTTGAGTGAAAGAGCTGTATAAGACAATTCTCTGCTTTTATAATTTTAAACAGTGATTAAACGCAAACTAATTTCATAGAAGAGTACTGTCTGGAAAATTTATTGAACTACAGTTAGAATATTTGTGTGAATTAAATTTTTTAACTTACCCTACATTTGGTCTCACAAATTTTTTTAAGTTTAACAACTGACAAAAGGACTTTTTTCGTGCAAATGTATGGGCAATTAATATTTTTCCATGCGCCATTTAAACCTTTGAAGATGAATTTCACGCGGGCTTGCCAATTGCTGGGCACATTCTTTCCCGATTGTCACAAGTCTGTCGACTGTCACGTCGGGGTGACACCGTTTTAGTTCGATCAGGTTTAACTAGAAAAAGTAAGCCGAACCTGAGAAGCCACGCACGTTGGGAAACGTCGAGCAGACAGAACCACACGTTTTCCATGCGGCCGTCCTCAACGGGTTAATAACATTCTTAAGGAGTCTTCATACCTGAACATTGTGCGCCGTTACTTCTAGGATAAACTTTATACCAAAGATAAAGCGATTTATTAGCATGCTTTAAGTAATTTTTGAAAAACTTGGTATGAAGTTCTTCATTTTCAAAACGTATCTCATAGTCAATGTTTCATTAATATTCAGATTATTCGCAGAATCTTAATTCAAGTTATTTTAGTTATATTAGCATCCAGTTTTGAAGCAACACCAGGGAAATTTTGGGACGGACTTCGTAATTCTGAACCGCTGCCAGATGTCGAGGACGGCACCTGAGCCGACACCCCCTCTCCAAACTTCCACACCAAACAAGCTGAAGGAATTTCGGTCACTGCGTATGATTTAACGTGCAACAGGCCTCATACACGGCTGATCTTCAGTGGAATCGCGTTTTGAACCTGGAATCGAAGCCTGGACCCTATCACTAAACCCCCGCGGCCTCTCACAGAATCTTAAATTTACAGAATCTAACCGAAATCATTAGGTAATTTTTATTAAAAACTATATTAACACATAAAATTATATAAAAGTTTTATCGATAATTTTTAAGTTAAATTTTATAAAAATTTGTTATTATTTATAAAATTATTAACGTATTTTTATGCAAATAATCCAGTTTAATACATAAATGCTCTATCCAGTGGTATGTAAGAGTAAATGGCATATAGAGCATAGCCCCCCCCCCTTCCGTCGTATTTTGCTTTAAAAAACTAAACAAACGAACTAATATTTTATGTTCATGACTCATCTTGCTAAGATACATAAACACATCCTAAACCATATTTAAGAGGTGTTGGTATATACCGCAGGCTTCCCTCCTGAATCCAATTTAGGAGGTGTTGGATCCCTGCCCTTTTGCGCTTTCTCCGATTCGCTATATCTCTTGTAGTGTCATGATGAACGGAAGCCAGTAGTTAATAAAACAATAAAAACACCTTTTCTCAAATGTCTGAAGTTATTAAATGAATTTCGTGACATTCTTTTATTCCTTCATAGCCCAGATGGTTTGTTTAAAATGGAAAAGTCATTTAAACACTGAATAAATCAGTCAGCAAGAAAAACCATTTCCTTCTAAACTGAAGTGTAGTTTGTCAGAAGTTGAGGTCAGTGATACATAAAAAACACCAAATGAGGAAGAACTTTCTTTCTCACGAACATATAATACCGTTAAGAATAGTGACTTTGGTATAGATTTTATGGATTTACTATTGTGCCATTTATATATTTTCGAGTTTTTTTAATTAAAAAATGTGGTTTAATCTTCCTTCTATCAAATTCTTTAAATGTTTTTTTTGGCATTTGTAAGAAAGGGAGTTTTAAATTTACTAATGTCACCCCACCAACCAGGATCACTATAGTACGGTGATTTGTCAAGTCTTTTGATGTGTTAAAATTTCTCGATACAAATGCCACCCTTGTAGTCTTATTTATTAACGAATGTGGCAGTACTTTTGATCATTGACATAATATTAAATCATAGAAATTAAAAAAAGGGAAGAAAAGAAAACAACCATCTTGATGGAATTTTCAAAAATCTTTCCTTTGCTTGTTGTTTAAGAATTGCCAAATGAACACAAAAACCACAATCAGTGTTCAAATAAATATAATTATAATCAATGGTTAAAATCACAATCAGTAAAATGAATTTACAGAAACAAGGTCTGTCTTCCCACCTTTCTAATCCTTCGCACATCTTCTCCTCGCCTTCTTGCGAATTACTGGATTCCAGATGCAGCTCAACTATGAACGAAATGTTGGACTTTAAATAAAAATATGAAACTTAAAACATCAATAAAACACATTTGAGTGCAACACAGAATGTCAACTTACTTTTCTGTTCGGTTGCCTTTTAGATACAAAGTGTTCTATATGAAAGTTACCATTCTGTTCTGTCGCTCATCTTTAGTGCTTCATCTATTTAATTTCTGTTGAGAGACAGCTCCCTAACATTTTCACTTAAGTCTTTGGTATTTTTATTTATTATCAACAGAACTCTAAAGAAAATGAAATTCTTATTAATGCCATTTCATGTATCAAACATTTCTTATATGCTCGTGATGAAATATAATTCAGACCAAATATATAAATCCTCCTAAGCATTAAATTCACCACAAATCATACAACCAAAAAGCAATTGCTTTCTTTCACAAACTGCAGTGTACTTCTCACCCTGGATGCAGTTTTGAAACTTTACCTAATTTACGACAAATCATTAGTTAGATACTGAAGGCAGCAAGCGAAATAATAGATAAGTTCGTGACAAAGGAAGTTGATACACGTTTCTACCAACACCGTGCGATTCTTGAATGAGTAGCATAGACAAAAAAAAAATTAAGCTTAAACTTTTCAACTTGAAAATTGTCATTCTTATATATTCACACCGACAGCCCAAAAGTCACCCCGTGTTATTGTATTTATTCGAATATTTATGATAATAATAATATGAATGTGTTTTATTAATTTGATACAAAAGATATAAAGCGCTTCATTTTATTATTTATTGCTCTGTTTCATCGCTATTATTTATGTTTGGACATTACCGCTCTGTTAGCTATTTAATTCATCGCTTTAATTTTGCTTCCGGAATGTATCCTTCTCTGTATTAAAGTGGCTTTACTGTAATACGAGTATTAGATAGTTACATCAAGTTGGCGAATGAAAAAAATGTTTCGTAGAAAAGTTAATTCAAGAAAAATAACTAGCAATGATCTAAAATACTAGAATAATGTTACATACCAAACAAAAGACGTAAAATAATGGATAACTTCTGAATTTAAACTTCTCTTTATACAGCTATTCATATAAGATTTTCAAATGGCTCTTTTACTAAACCCGTGTTTTATATTGTATTATTTAGTCTGCAACAATGCCACACTTTTCATTTATTAGACTGCTGAAGCAGTTTTGTTCTTTAAAGATTCTAAAGATAATTCCTGGTTATTAAAACTGCCATCTGCTTTTTTGAGGAATACTTAGAACTCGGAATTTCAGGTGAATACCATTGCATTTGATAAACCATTTTTATTTTTAAAATTCTTACTTTTCATGTAATACAAGTAAGAATAACGACTACTAAGAGAATCCTACGACTACGATGTAATTCGTATACATGTTGTATTCGTGATGCATGTTCTTAAACTAAAATGTAAAGCTTCTACAAAAATTACATTTGTATGTTGAAACAAAGAAGCTATTTTTCTTTTACTTCCTCTTTCATTTCCGTTTGGTTTCTTCAAAGCGTCTTTTATTCAAAAAGTAGCTTTCAGAAATCTTCCATATTTATCATTTGTTCTGACAGAAGATTTACAAGGGATATATCGTATTCATAAATATACGTTCTTTAGGTTATGTTTACTTTAAAATGTCTGTTTGGAGTTATTTTAGAAAGTTTCGCTATCGATGCTCTTTTGAATTTCCAATTCTTATTCTTCAACTTTAGACTTATTAAAACAAGGAGGATTTGTTTAAGATATCTGGAAGTTTCAAATAAATGTATACTTTAACTTCGTCCGAATACCTTCTCAAAAACAAGCATCCGAAAAAACAAAAATTAAATATTTACTAGTTCTACAGCACTATGATGCTTTAAACAAGCAAAACAAATAATTTAAACCTCAAACATGGCGGCATCCCCCTTCGGAATCGTATTGCAAACCAAAAAATAAACTACACCAAAATATAGCCAATTATAGTCACTATCACTGCTACAACATTATGACTTAAACTAAACTGATTATACTAAAAGTAATGAAACATGATTATTACTAATTCACCTAACTTAAAAATCAGCGAAAATTCCTAGATGAAAGAAAAAAACAACACAGGTTCAAATAGCTTCCTTTAACAACTATTGAAAGGGGAAGCTTTGTAGTTCCGTTAGTGGCTGCCTTATACCTCTAGAAATCAAGAAGAAGCCGTGGTAGGCGATATTTGGACTCCCTACCTTAAATAAAATATAAGCAATATTATAAATTAAAATTATTATATTTTTACAATGAATTCAAACTGTATTAAACATCTTTGCTTTTTTTCTACTGTACAATTAGATGGCACATTCTGTTTTGGAAATGCGTTATTGTTATCATAAAACTAAGAAACCATATAATACTTGAGTTCGAAATATGATTAATTGTTGCCGGTGCATTGTATGGGCATCAGCTAACTCGTAGAACAAAAATTACTAATGAAGTCGACTGACGTGTCATCACAGTCATATAATAAATGCAATGCGCATGTCTTCTAGCATCGAAATGCATGTAGTTTTATGCTGTACCATGACGTCATGTCTTTTTTTTCGTTTTTTTAAACTCCTTTCTTCTACCCTCATTTCGAGTTCTAAAGCGTTCTCGAGCCAAAAAAATCACGATGTTCAAATTTGTTGAAATTGAAACATCACACAATATTTTAACTAGCATCATTAAAAGTATAAATTTTTGCATTTTGTGATGATGGTGAGGGTCGCTTTTGGGCAATAATTATTTCAGAATCTATTCGCAAAAAGATGAGAATTGGATTTTGAATAATTGAAAATTTCATTAAAATTTTAAAAAGTCTTTTCGAGGTGCAAATCTTGAGCACCTGTGTCATCTTTAGTAGCTGAAAGTGCGTTAGTCTCTTCTGAAAACAGACATAAAATCAGTATTATTATTATAACAAATTTAAACCAAAATGTCAGATTTAAGTTGACTACACACAAGGCTGATATAGATTTTCACCATCTAAAAATAAAAATTTTCAATAACTGTTGTTAGCAAAGGTGAATAATGCTTTTGACTATATGCACACCATCGATCGTGAGATACAATGTATGCATACGGCAATGCAGTGATGCATTTGATTTATGTTGATTGTGAATTGTAATCGCATAAACAAATACAAATCGTCTCTTAAAAAGCAACACCACTTGTCTCAATTTTTTGAAATTTCAAAAAAGAAGAAAATATACTCAATTTTTCGCAACTAATAAAGAATATGTATGAATTTTTTAAACATCTTATAAAAACATTAGGCAGGATGTTCCTACGAGATGTGAAAAAAATTCAGAAATATTCGTTATTGGCTGTGAAAAATTTAGTATTTTCTTCCTCTTGGAAATTAAAAAAATTTTGATTGGTAGTGTTTTTTGTTAAGAGACGAATTCTTACTTTAAGTTAGAAACTTATTCAAATTTGATTCATTTATCATCGGCCTAAAAATGCTTATATTACCAGACTAACGAGCGGGGGAAGATGCTGTCATGGAATGCAACAAAGCAAATTTAATTTATAATTTAATTAAATTTTAATTAAATTACCGAATAAATTTGGAATTCACCGCTAAAAAAATTGGTTTTACATTTAATTTGTCATCGAATTACTAAAAGAATGGAAATCTCCTGTAATAATTTTCCTTGTAAATCAAAATTATCATTTTATTAATAATTCTCTCTATATAGAAACTTAATTACGCAAATTAACAAGTTTTGCTTACTGTAGGGCATTTTCAAAATGACTATAATTATATAAAGCAGCAATTAATGGCTAAATCATTATACAAATTTCTGTGGAAACTATTAAAATATAATTATCTCTAGATAGATACTTGTCTTATAAATTTAATGGGGGGAAATGACTAATAATTAACCGAACATGAATCTCCAGAAACAATTAACCTCGTAAATGTTTTATAAATGGAAAATGTATTACTTCACATTTCCTAAACAGTTTGGTAAAAAAAAAATGTTTTAAATAAATTAGAATATTGAGTGAATCAATTAAATAATGTTTTAAGTGTTAATTGGCGTCTGGGAAATTTTAATTTTAAATATTTAATTAATATTTCCCATCTTATATTACTAGACAAAAGAACTGTTGAGAAGAATATCTTTTTTTAAAAATTTTGTAACACTGTGTGAGAAGGATGTTTCACACATCAGAAGTGGTTTTTTATTGCAAGTTCTATAGAAAATGATTAAAATATCTTTTATCCTCTATAAGGACTTTCACTCCATTGTGTGGTTTCTGTATTGTTACATTTGTGAAAAATGTCACTAATGAAATAAACATCAGTATATTTAATAACATAGCAAGCACAGAAATAAATCCAATTATGATATATCAAACTAGTTTCCTCATTGCGACTGAATAAACCTTTAAAGTTCAAATATTGTTAGATGCTTAAATTTCCTTAAAAGATTTTGAAACACAGTGGAACCTCCGGAAACCGAACTAATTGGGGGTTGACCTCTGTTCGGATTCCGGAAATTTCGGATTATCCGGGAAATTCAGTAAAATACTCTTGATATACCAAATACAGTAGAGTATTGATTTGAGTGCTATGTGAAAGAGTATGGTAATAGCTAGCGACGATTCGCACTGTACAGTGGAGCCGCAGGCAAACAAGTTGAGGGTAATGCCCTTGAGCCGGAGTGATTCATGGTTATTATGACAACGCGCTCTAGAAATATCCTACTGGATTAAAAGTGGTGGGGTTGGTTTACCAGTTGTGGAATCCGCTCGAGTCGAGTCAGTGTTCACTTCACTGTTGTTGTATGCGTTGCCTTATCGAACCCTGTCATTGTTACGTTGCGTCGAAGTGCAGATCGTGTTGAAGTGTGTGTCGCGTGAAGGTAATAACTCTTGTTGAAATACAGTATCACTGTTTCCACACATTTTTTCCATGATCAAGAATAGAGATCAAGATAATCCCTAGGAAATTGAAGAGTTTAGGAATAAACATTTGCTTTAGTTCTGATTCGTAATTCTTATTTTTGCTCCATTTTTTAATAAAAAAAGTTTCAGAAAATTAAGAAAAAGATGTTCGGATTATATGAAATTTCGGATTCCTGGGGCTCAGATTACCAAGGTTCCACTGTAGTTCGTTGTAATACATCGACGAAATTTTAACTTAAGACTAATTACAAAGTATTAGATCTGAGCTCGAAGTAAAATCCAGATCGAAATCTGTGTCCACAATTAAATAACCTATTTACATTACATAAATATAATAAGTTGTTAGAAAAATGCAATTAATTTATAAAAGTTTAATACCAGGTAAATAATAATTTATACAACGTGTGGTTAGAAAATAACAGGACTGTTTATGCTACAAAGGAACGATAAGTCAAGGACAAATGACGCAGGGCTCCCTACATGTCATGTGGGTGATGCGCTCCCTTTATGTTCTCCCTTCTCAACCATCTGTTGGTTTCAACCCCGCACTAGATCCGTTCGATTGTTACAAAGTTAGAAGTGATTCGTTCACGTACTCTACGGAAGGAAAAATGCTAAGTATTCGGATGGAGCAGAGCGTTAACTTAAAATTCGGCTTTAAACTTGGGAAATTTGTAACAAAACTTATCCGCTGTTACAACAAGTGTACATATATGATTTCTTATCGCGTACACGCGTTTTTAACTAGTTTAAAATGTTAAAAATAAATCGAGAAGAGATCCGGTACTAGCTGACCAAGTTCGACAAATATTTTTGTCATCAAAGGGATTCTGCTCATTTATTGGGTACCTGTAGGTCAAACAGTCAACCAACAATATTATACAGATGCGCTTACTACTCTATGTGAAGGGGTAAGGAGAAAAATACATGACCTTTGGTAAAACAAACTATAGTTTCTACACCTAGACAATGCTCCATCGCATAATTCAGTGTTTTCCAAAACGTTTTTTGCCAAATACGGATGCTCCTCGTAGAACACAAACCCTATTAGACTGATGTTGTTCTGTTTGACTTCTTTTTAACCCCCATGTTCAAGTCAGAGCTGAAAAGAATTAGACTTGAGACTGCAGATACAGTGAAATTAAAAGCGAGGGAGGTAATGAAAAGACTTTCAGAAAATAACCTGAAACTCGGCTTCGAATTGCGGAAAACTCGTATGGAGAGGTGTAGGAACCGCGAAGGGTAGTACATTGAAGGTAATAAGTCAAAGTTGCAATAAAATTAAAATAAAAAAAATTAAAACATCAGTCCTGCTATTTTCGAACCACATATCATATATGTACTCACAAAGAGTCAAACATACCATGGATAAATCACTTTTACGAAGGGACGCAGAGGCTAATATGTCACGTGTATAGTAGAGGGCTGTTTGTTCTAAAGTGAACTGTGCAATTCTATCCACTTTTTTCCAGGCGAAGCCTTAGGAACCAATACAGCTTTTCTTAACAGTACAGACATAGATTTAGTTTATGGGCCAGTTAATGTTTTATTAGCGAGCAGCTTTTTTTCATACTTTGAATGATTTCCAAAGAAATGTGTGTTCCATCAAGGGCTGCTTATATTTTTGGATCGACAGTTTTACAAAATTGGATCTTTCACAATTAACGACCGTAATAAGTATAATGGATATACTCAGAGATGCTTGGAATCAATTCCAAAAAGGATCTCTCTACGGCTCTAGAGAGCTGACTGTAAAAGGCATGGGTACAGGGCATGGGGCGGCATTATGTAAGGATCTAAAGAAGGTTTATAACGCAATATATCCATTTTTGATAATCATCTGGATCATTGGATTATAAACAGGATGACACAATAGGAGAAGCGAAATTCTTTAAGAGATAATTCTCTCATTAACAATTAACTTTTTTAAAACAAATTACCCAGGTTATATTATTAAGAGAATTACAGAGGGTGTTCTCACATTATTAGACGATTTCGTTCAGCTGTAGGAAAAATTCATTTGTTTGGAAAAATGTTTGAAGCTATAAAGTACCATCTGCTACCTAAAAGTTTAGATTACATGGAAAAAGGCGCTTTTATAGAAGCGATGGATGGAAGGCTACGTATATACTCTTTCTGAAGAGAGTTAATATTATTTAGTTATTTAAAGACGCTGGGAAAACCATGGATTTTTGATATCTAAAGCCACAACAGGTATTATTGTTAATAAGAAAGGAAAAAATCGTCCAATTTTGTTTCACGTGGAAAAATTGTTCCAAGTAAGAATCCAAGGAGAAAACGTAGTTCTTCGAAGGTGAATTCTTTAATGTTAAAAGAAATTCTCCAAGTCAAATATTTATTGCAAAATCATTAAAATTCTCAGTATCAACTGTAAACAAAATTATTAATACTGAGTTGAATAAAAAAAGGCTAGAAAATACAATTTTCATCGTCTTTCTCCTCGTCATATCACTGAAAGCAGAACACACTGCACAATTCTTTTTGAAAAGCATTTATCCGAACAAAAATGGAAAATATGTTGTATAAAATAGATGAAGCCTGAGTATATTTAAATGACTGCAAGAAAAAAAAATTCAATTCATTTTCATCAAAGAGGAGAAAAAACTTTAAAACATGGTTAAAATAATCTAAAGAAAATTTTTCGAAGTGAATTATTATTGCTGCTGATTTTTCACATCATGGCACAATAAAAATAAAGAGAGTGGATATAGAAATGTTAAGATAAACTCCTCATACTATCAAGAGCATGTTTTATCTACAATCTTCAAATATGAACTAATATCTCTTTACCCATAATGCTATCAATTAGTGGAACTGCACAAAACAAAGCAAGCAGCCGCACATCACAATCCAATGTTAATTTCCTGGAAAAATAGAACAAGAAATGGGTATTAAGACTATAACTTCTTCCACTTATACTCCTGGTAAATGGTTCTGTATCACCCATGAGTTTTTGCGATTTTGGACTTCTAAAAACCGCATTGTCCAAACATCGACCAACGAATCTTTATGGGCTTCGGAATGCTGTTCAAGAGGAATGGGACAAAATGCTTCATCCGATGCCACAAAAATCATCATGGAAGTGATGTAGAAAGATAGACAGTGAAGAATACGGGCTATCAAACTGAACATTTCAAATTCCAAAAAATTATCTAAAATAGTTCTTAAAATACCATAAAACCATCTAAAAATGCCCGAACTCCCTCTGGAATTACATTGGTTCTTGGAGGAACTCTCCTTAAAGAGAGGTTGTCTAAAGTGTCATCCTTGGACCAGAGAATACGACTAACTTTCAAGCCAAGTTCAATAATCTATAACCAGTTCCCCTTTTGAGTTATAAATTTCGTCTGATGTGTTTTGTAGATTCTGTACTGAATGTATAGTTTGACCTCCCCACCAGACGAAATTTATAACTCAGAAGGGGAACTGTAGTGTCAATTACATTATTTCTAAAGATTTGTATGAAAAGAGTATCAACATGCAGATGGATGATATTATGTGGATATTGTTATGTTTTTACATCATATAAGTAAATCCATCTTTGTCATGAAATTCGACTTCCAACATTTAGATTCTTATGGAATGAGCGCTTAAGCTATCCTTTTAAAACAGAAATTCTGGTGATGTAACAGGAAAGTGTTTTTTCCTATTGAAAATCAGTGGAAGATATCTTGGTTCCTCTTGACCACGGTTTGTACGGCTACCAATTTTTGTCTTGCCTCCTTATCAATATATTTAGTCATCATACAAAACAGGTATGACATCGTGGTGATGTGGGTAGTGTAAATCGTCTTAAACATCGTATCCCAGTCAATAATGAAAAAGAAATATATCTATACCTATTTTTATTTTACACATTCTTGATTAATATTCCAGAAGGAAATGCCGACCTGCCGAAGCATGCGGAAGAAAAAGGAAAAATCTCACCAGCAAAAAAGTGCTCTATAAAGATTCAATCATGACTATCAAAGACTTTCTATCATGAATATAGAGTACGAGAACGCGTTCAGTAAAAATTTAAAAAGTGTCAATCTGGAAGTCGGAAGTATACAGAGCCAACAACCTAAATCCACCATCTAACAGGAAAACCTAAAGACATTTTTTTAAAATACTGTAACTCATTAATCCACAATTTTCTGTCCTATAATACGAGTGGTTCTCTGATCATGTCCTTCAACACAGAATATGTTACATAAGATGCGGATCACCACAACAAAATTTTTACAATATTATTTGCATGTATCCAAGCACTATTCCAGATACAAAAAAACTATAATTTGATTATTATCTAACTATAGTTTCCAAAATTTAACTCCATTAACTACTTGAAATTCACATTAACACAATACAAGATACAATTTGCAAACAATACTCTTGATTAATATATAGAACTTAGATATTTGCATTTACCTTCTTTCCAAACAAAATACGCTCTGCTCAACGTTATCTTTGGTAGTTTCTATTTCTTCAGCAACCTCCATCAGGGTCAACCTCCGGCTTCCGCTCTGGTCATTCATCAATACTCTCCTCCGTCAGCTTTCCACGATTTTATATTCTGTATATCAATTGTCTTGCACTGTGGGGTGGGAGAAAGTATATTTCTTCCATGGCTAATCATCGGGGGACATCACAGAGGATAAAATACAAGAGAGAGAGATTGCCTACAGAGTGATTAAGAAAGAGACAGATTATATTTCGAGGCAAGGGAATCTTAATAATTGAATCGTACAGCATCTTTAATAGCCTGTGTGCAAAGGAAAAATTCTAATCATACAGAATATCTATCACCATAAAATAAAGATTAATTGGCCATAAAATGGTCTTCACTTTGAATTTTAATAATGATTCAAATTTATATTAATTTTATTTTATCACTCATTTGATGAGACGAAGAGCTACATTTAATAAAAAAAATTCACGCCGAAACGTTCAGTCTGAATAAATATAAATCCAGACTCCTTAATAAAAGGCGCTATATTTATTGCAGAGTTTATTGAATTCATAGATCCAGAAATTGCCTTATTTTCTGTTGTGAATGCAATTTCCTCTGGAATCGGCGCCGATCCTTAATTTCTATTAACTATTCTCTCTCTTCTTATCTAACGTAATCGCCGCTCGTAATCGCACTTTCAACAACTCTTTTCGCTTTATTCTGCAAACCATTCAATCGATTCGTCGATGGAAAAAGGGACGACGCGTATAAAAATCTAACATTCCTTTCTCGTTCCTTTAACCGAATAATCGTTAAAATAATCGACGAGAGACAGCTTCTTCCGTCAGTTCTCGAGGAAGAGGAAAAATAACATTTTTAATAAATCATCAGGCTTAATCGATGATGAATCGATGAACCCCTTTTTTTGCCCGGCGTGCGTCTGCCGAGCGATGATTATGGATTGGAAGCGCATCGAAATTCCGAGCATTAACGAGCAGCACCGATCGAAGACGAAGAGCGAAAATTGAAAAACATCCTAGAACATATCCGATATCGAGTACGTGTCGCAACAAAAAAAATGGGCCATGCATCAGAAGCTGTTTCTTTTGCTTTTTTTCCCGCCGGATTCATTTATGACGAGGTAATTGCGATAGTCACGTGATTTATTTTGCATCCTTCGGACGTCACTTCACTTCTTTCCCTCCCCCTTTGAGAGTTGGGGGGTTGGAGGAAGGATAGGTTTCCCATTACTTTGATGGACTTTGCCTTTCATAAAATTGATTGTATTAAAAAGTATTTTATTGCAAAAAAGATATCTTGGAGATTTTGATTGGGTCGATTTCTTCTAAGCGACAGGAGGCTAAAGATCGAGATTATTGCTTTTTAAGTTAACTATTAAAGAAGGCAGGTTATTTATAGGTAAATGCTGACATTGGATTAAGACATGAGATGGACATTTGTAACATTGTACAAAAATGAACTTATCGGCTGATAGGAAGTTAAATTATGGGAAGGTTTTTTCCGGAAATATTAAAGAAATCGACTAAAGAAAATGTGTCACGATTTAATGATGGCAAAAATATCTGAACAGCAAATTCTAATAAGTGCTTAATGTGCATTAAGATGGTCGTTGAGAGTAGGGTGTTCTTAAATAATTGCAGCCATGCAACTGAATTAATGTTTCTTTTGGTTTAAGTTTGTTTCCTTTTAGCATTGCTTAATTTACGTTTTAATTTTTGGAAAAATGCAATGTTCCATCACAATTACGAACTTTACTTTCAGATTTAAGTTGCTTTCCCAGCAGAAGAACCATCTTAGCAGTAAAACAACTTTTACAGAATTGTTACGATTTCTTGTGCTAGCGTTGTCTCGAGTTTATCAAGGTTTATAGAATGTACTCGAAGTTTACTCCAATGGCGTACGGTCAAGGAATTACGAATATTCTCCCAAGATATTCAGAAATTTCCTTAAATGGTTACATAAACAGCCGTCTCTAATGTTTGCGCCTTCGGTATTATACGATCAACATAAAGAGAAGTACGAAGGCACTTCCAATAACTTATATAAGGCAGTAAATACTGCAGATTTTTTATTATGCAAAACACGAATCAGAAATTTGTATTTTTCAAATTTACATTTTCGTATTAAAGAGAGAATCTCGATTATCCTGACTTTAAGGAAAGTTGAGCCCCATTGAGAAGAAAATAATTCTCAATAAAATAAATAAAGGAAATACATTTAATAGTGCACCTAAAAATAGAAAATAGTTTAAATAGGATCTTAATCACATTTAAAAATTATTTTACAGAGGGTGTTTACATATTTTTAGAACGATTTTAGGGCAGTTTAATTAATGATTAAAATGTAAAGACAATTTTTTTTAAATGTTCGATCTGATAGCCATTTTTCTGGACTATAAGTCTGCATCGTGATTTTAATGATAGAAGTGCTTTTCGTAAAATTTTGAAGGGTATTGATTTCCATTCCTATTTTACTACTTTCCAGAGTCCATCAATCGTGGTGGGTTTGAGCTTAGAAAGAGCTCTTTTCAACAGACCAAAGGCACAATAGTCCATAGGTGAAACGTCAGGGGACTTTTAAGGAATATGTTGAAAGGTATATAAGCAATACCTGTATCAATCTTCATTTTTTCAAGGAATGCAGTGGTACTTTTCGAAGTATGATTTGTAGCTTTGTCTTGATTCACTCTTTGAAAGTCACTGGGATAAAGAAATGGAATTTTTCCTGTAAATATCGAACGTAAAATTTTCTCTTCATAGTACGTTGATTTGATTTTAACATTTTTTTCCACTCTTCTTATTTTTAATTTCCCATTACAGAAGAACCCTGAGACAATCATGAAGCTCTTACTGAAACTTTATTTGCATTGACGGAACGCGTTTTGTACATCTTTTATCTTCGTTTCCCATAGTAAATAGACCTATTTTTGTTGCAGTCATTTAGGTAAACCCATGCTTCATCAAGACTCACAATGTATTTCTTTTTATCCCCTGCTAAATAGTTTGCATACAGGGTTCTAAAAACTGTTCTGCGTTGAGCCACATGCATCTGAAAAAGCTGGTGAACATTATGTTTTTTAGTTTTTTAAGTTATAAATCTTGGTTTATTAGTTTATTTATTGTTGCTACAGATGTATTTAAAGACTTTTTAATTAATTTCTGCGTCGGCGGATTTCCTCTACGATTTCACTTTAGAAATATTTGAAACATTATGCACCTTTTTCGGGTATTCGTTTGGAGTCATCTTTCCATGTAAAAGTAATGATTGACTGTTTTTTTCGATTAATAATATTACTTATTTTTCACTCAGAAATTTTAATACCATGCATTTCACAACATTTTTGAATTATGGAATAGGAATATTTCTCTTTGGAAAGTTCAAAAACATATCCTTCAATCCACAGCTTGTTTACATGAGACATTTTGAAAGAATAAGAAATTTAAAAATAGCAGACAATATTTCTCATTTCAAATAATAAGCTGTTGCCAGAAATTTTTATTCCAAAACAATTGCTTTTTAACGTAGGACTACATTCCTCTCATTGTGGTCTCAGGAAGGAATTTGATTCAACCCCAAAACCGCCACAAAAAACGTTGTATAGGAGATCCTCAACATCTTGGTAACTACATATGTTAAAAACATAACTAATGTCTTATTTTAGAGATAAAGGGTAACAGCAAAAGTTACACAAAAAAATTTGAAGATCGGAAAAGAGACACGTGAGTAAAGTAGTCCTACGCCTTTAACATCAGCGGCTGTTTGAAAAAGACAGCCTCCAGTAATTTTTTTTATAAAACTATTTATTGAAATCGCTCGAAAAATGTGTAAATACCCTCTGTAATTTTTGGATGAATATTTAGGAATTTTATTTCGAATGCTTTACCTTTTAGTTTAATTTCCTCAGAGTATTGTTTCAAGTCCCTCATATTTTTACGATTTTTGCTTTCACCTTCAGATTTTCGATAAAAATATATCATTTTCAACATTTTAGTGTGCTATTAAAAGAGTATTTTCAAACACTTTTCATTTTATTAAAACTATTTTTCGCTTTTCGGTCTTTATTTCGTATTTGTTTGTTGCAATTTTTACGGATAGAAGGTGCTTCTCATATGGCGACAAATTTAATTAAGATGAATCAATTAATTGATGGCTAAGTTCTAAAAATAGTTAAATATTATACTGTCACTTAGAACACACAGCTGTAAAAAAAGTGAAAACTCTAGCACAGTAGACATTGAGTGAAAAATCGATATCAAAATTCCAAGTTAAGTTTAATAAAAGTACATAAGAATGGCCTACATTTACCACAAATTCAATATCTTCTCTTACATAAAATGTCCTGTGGGAGTAAGGTAGAAGCAGTCAAACAAGGAGGATAATGGAGAATGACAATTTATTCAAAATATTTCAGAAAACACGAAGCACAGAGAACAAGAAAAGCGGCACTTCTACAACTTAGCAACACAAACTTGTAATAGCAAATCACTAATAAAAACAGTAACAGCACTAGCAGTAGCGTTCACCAGTCTACCAGTTGACCAATTCACACTGCGAGCAGACTCCAAAGAGATTCTCTCTCTCTCTCCTTCGATCCTCCCAGTATTTATAGCTCTTCCAACAGGGCGTGGCATCACATGAAATTATCTGGAAAAATCCAGATCTCGGTTCCTTGAGAGATAGAACCATAGTTATTGAAAATTCTAGAATCTTTATTTTGTCGCCAAAATCGCCAAGTTTGTTACTAAGGTCGGGGGTCATTGGCTTCTATACGATACGAATACCTGTAAATCTCTCTTCCCAACCACAAAACTAACAAGGCAGGGAAGCGATATTAAATTTTGGTAACAATATTTTATATTAAGAAATGAAACGCAGAAGCAGTAGAACACCGATAAATTTGAATATATCCACAATTCGGAGTTGCAGTCAGTAGAATATATTTAAAAAACATCTTTGTCTAAACGTTGACGCGTAATAGACACCCCACTGGCACAGTTTCGTCTTCAGGATAGAAAGGTCGCGGCTTCGTGACCCGATTCCATCGAAAATCCAGAGGGTTTGCGGGGTGTGCCACTTAAATCCTTCGGGGTCAATTGTCCTACACATGATGTGGCATGCAAGTTTGGAGGTGGAGGGTGACGGCTCAGATGTTGTCCTCGTGTTCTGATATCGGTTCAACATGACGTGATCCACTCCTAAATAGTTTTCTTGTAGTTTTGTAACAGGACGATTATAAAACTAAATCGGTGGTGATTATGATCTCATTAGGTATAGGAGAAATCTAGGACATATGGTAATGAGGAAGTGTCGTATCTTCTGTTGGTCGAAGTGATCTTGAAGCACCTACGTAGCTCCTGAGATAGAAGTCTGACGCAGCTTCAATGTATGGGGTAGATTGTCTTCATGTGGAATTTTTAGGTGAAACTGAGCCACATATACATTTCGCTTGGAGAGAAATCAGAAAAATCTTCATCACCCTGCCCAATCCATTAGTTGCTGAAGAGAGCACAATGGTCTACCAGTTTTTGAATGATGCCTGCTGAGAGCATACCCATTGAGCAGAACCCAGAAGTTTCTTCCTCCAATTCATGTTCCTCAGCCATGCTATGTCTCATACTACTGGTGGGACATCTAACTAAACTAAACTATTCAACGCATGCAGTGAAACCAAAATATGGTTACGATCCCTTTTCAACTCACACCCAGAAACTCCTCTTAACTTTAAACTGCATTTTCCAGTCGATTATATCGAACAACTTCATTGGAAACGAATACGATCGTCCCTCCGAAACTCAGCCCCTTGTCCAGGTACAGAACAAACGATTTTCTGTTCAAAATAATCCCAAAGCGGCGTGGCTCCTCCGTCCATGCATTGAATATCAATCCATTATTACGGATAATTGAACAATCAATGCCAGGATGAACGTCTGCCTAATCAATTAAACTGTGGCCCTCCCAGAGGGGTCGGGGGGGGGGGCAGATATTGAGGTGTCGGTCGGTCGGTCCAAAAATAAAATTTCCATCCTCCAGGGAGAATTATTATTCCAAGAGTAGGGGTGGGTTAATTTAGGGCACGATCGGCCCCTGTTCATCACAGTTTTAGAGTCGTTCTGTGAATACAAAGTTGGATGGCTCTCTTGGGAAGCAGCCTCTGGGAGGAATGTTTCGAAAAAAATACTGAAGATAAAAAAAGAATAGTTCTATAACGAAGCGCCATTTTTCGAGAAGTACCGAGACATTTCGTGGAATGGCGTAGAGGTGATCTGCGGCGAATGACATGGAATTAAGGAAGAATAGAAACACGTCGAAAACTTCCATCAGGGAATGATGAAAAAAGGAGTTGACCTTAATGATCGCAGCAGTGAAAAAAGGGCAAGTTTTATATGTATGTATATATATATATAAAGGGACTGAATGACTGTTATGGATAACAATTTTGACATCTAAAAAATTTGTGTGCTTAAAGTTCTGTTTGTGTTTGATCAAAGATTTGATGAGAATGTTTTAGAATAGTTGGCACCCGTTTTCTTTTCCAAATGTTCCACGAGATGCAAAATATCTGTAAGTAAATGGGTAGGAAAATTTACCAGCAAAGTCTTATAGTGAAATTTTTTCTAAATTTTGAAATTTATATGATAGAATCCGGATTGAAATTGATTCTATTAATTTGACCCCGAAATGGAAAATTCACGGCAGTTATACTTCAATGGAAACATTGAGTCACTTTGACTCTTGTCACAAGTTTAGTCAATTTTCAATGGATTTTCTGGCAACGTTTTCTTTTTCAAGTGTTATGCAAGCTACGGAATATTCGCTAGTAGGCGGATAGGAAGAAGTAAGAGTAAAGTTTTATAATGAATTCGTTTCAAAATTTTTAATTTTATGTTTAGAAACAGTAATGAAATATTTTGAATTCATTCGACCCTGAAATGGAAAAGTCACGGCAGTTATACTCCAGTGTAAACATGCAGTCACCTTGACTCCTGCTTTAAGTTTAGTCATTTTTCAAAGGATTGCAACATTTTATGAATATAAATACTATACAATTTTATTTATTAAAATGCAAACAAGCGTTGCATAAATTACATCTTCACATGCAAATTTGACTTCAGATAGCAGTTAGTCCATCTTTTGTGAGTTCCAACATGAGTGGACCAACATGAATCAACTGTTACCAGGACAGCGTTAGTGTCCGATGGACACAGTCTCTCCGATAGTGGGGTACGACCTGCTGTACAAGGGGAAGGTGTAATGATGATTATCTTAAATTTTCGCCAAATCTTTATTTGTCTACTAGTTGAATAGTCAGTTGCGTGAACGGAGTGCAAAAATTTGCCCCGACGGGGGGGGGGTTAACAGCATCCCCTACAGGGGATTTCAGATCCCCCGTACACCCCAAGCCCCCTTCTTTCTTGGCTTCATTATTGTTTGAACAAATATTATAATAAAAAATTGTGTTGCTGACACTTGAGGACTGTATCTGGATGTTCCAAAACTGCGACTCAATTTTACTCATACGTAGAGTCAGTTTGATTCATAGGATTTGGAAAATGACCGGTTAAACTGAAGATGGCAGTCCGTACACAGACGGTGCTTGGTTCTTAACATATGCAATGTCTGTAGATAACTTAGCTAGAAAAGGGGATTTTTTCCTTCCCTGTAGTGACAGGATCTCAGTTGGAATAGGAAATGAAGCCACCATGACTCCACATTTCCATTTCGAGGTTAATGTCCTAACATATTACTTTAATTAAGAAACAATATTATTTCGAAATTATACTGTGAGGGTACGTTATAATATAAGTTTGCTAATAGAAAAATTACAATGATATATTAAACTAACGAATCTTTGTGAATTTTCACAAAGGTTCTTTGGGACAGACCTCATGAAGTCGGTCTGCAGTTAAGTGACAATTACGAGTGTACTTTGACATTAATTATCTTCAAACCTTTGGGTTTTCCTAACGGGATGTAATGAATACAAAATTAAAGAATTCTACATCATTTGTTGTTGATTCAAGTCTCATTTAGCCAGAGTGAATTTAGTTCAGAAGATTAATGTATCTGAGTGGAAGTGCCTAGCACTGCACCTTGAGAATGGCATGCGATTTGTGTTTGTATATAAGCTAACTCTTTTCATATCTGCTACGAGCATGGATATTCATAGTTAGTATGAAAGAAGATAGCTTCGGTTATGTAAAACTACTAAAATTAAAGGGTTTCATGTATGAATTTATTTCCAGAAGTTATTTACTTTTAATGACCTTTTTCGGATAAATAACTGCTCCGTTGGACTGAGTCTTTGGTTTTTGTCACACTGGGGTTTTATCTTTAACCGTTTGTGCAAATATTTGACCCAAAATTTAGTGCTCTTTCCCTTCTTAGTAATGTGGTCGCCATTTGTTTATCATATACACGGGCAAGAAAAGTCTCTTGCGACATAAACCACAAATAACAAACCAACAAAAAAGTGTATGCTTGAGAATAGTTTCTTGCACGGCGTTTCAATTTAAACTGGTCAATATATGCTTTAAAAATAGAAAAGCAGTGATGTTAGTACAGAAGTTACTCATCATATTTAAGTGCAAAATGAGCTTTCAAGGTTTGCTGGGTATAGAACAACCGCATCATCGCCAACGCTGCCATCTCAAGTCGCCACCTATAAGAAGTAGATAGGCTCCACAGAAAAGCAGAAGAACGGGTACGCACGATTCAGATGGATTGCTCGCCATTCAGTTTTCAGATTCTAGTCTCGCCATCAAAGACTATTCGAAGTCGCATCTATTATTCATATTAACTAACGTTAATCCCCCCTTTTGTATGGGAACAAAGAATCACATCCCCTTTAAAAACTTGTAAATAAATTTAGTTTGAAAGTTTAACTTGCTCGTATTACTACGAATCAAAACTCGCAAACCCAATTAAGCACGGCAAGAACCTAGCCAAATAAGGTTTGGTATCAAAAGCGTGTGTCTAGCTTCAGGCGCAAAGTTGCATCATCACATTTATTTAGACCATTACGATCATATAAGAGGCATAAAGGCAGTGAAAAACAGAAAGCCTTTTCCCCAGCTTGCAACAACATAACTACTTGATATGGAATACAAATGAAAATTACAAAACAATTATAAAAAGTATTACGAAACTGCCTGCATATGATCCAACAGTACACCAAAAAGCCTCTTACTGTTTCTAACCAACAAGGAATGAGCAAAACATTATGGTTAGTTTTAAATGGCTACAATAAATTACTAAATGAATTATAAAATAAAATTACTTGAATTTCATGAATTATAGTTGCCAGAAAACTACGATGAACGCTTTAAAGAAAATAAGTGTACACAAATGTTGCCAAATGTCCTTGCCTACTATTTTTACAAGGAAGCACAGTAAAAAGTATTTCCCTGTTAAAAATGCTGATTCATGCCAGCATTAAATATGCAAAATTGCAGTTCTTTTTAAATTGCCAATTCCACTAAAATGGTTTTCTATTCCTTTAAAGTGCTTCCTCCAATAAAAAAGATGCCGAAACAAATATCGAGAAGTTCTCAGATTGTCAGAAGAGGCTCATTTCTTTGATTTATGAATCTTATCAAGAAGGCACCAAACCATTTTGTCAAGCGCCCCTAAAACCCATATTTATGCTAATGTGTTCAAGAGATCGTTTATTCCCCATAAACAGATTGTGTCTAAGCGAAAGCCTCCTTTTCTGAGAAAAAAGTTTTCACTGCCAAAAAATAAATAAATAAGACCAAATTGTCTCGCTTCTGCGAGGAGGAGTGTTTAAAAGTTCTTCCTTAACGGCCGCTATCCTTAAGTCGTTGCCATAAATATTCCTCCTGAAGATACCATAATCTTGAGTTCTTAGGCAAATCCTCACCATAAAGTTTAGAGAGGCAAAAACAAAACCTTCAGCCTTAAGCTTAAGAAAAACGATATCACTTTAGCCTGTCCAACAAGGGCATTAAAGAGGACGAGGGGCGATGTTTTTGCTGTTTATTCGAAAAGCGTTGACTAAAGTTCATTGGCTAATGAAATTATTGTCATCTGCCGTTCTGATGGGCTACAAGATGGCCGTTGCCGTTATCTCTGTTGCCATTCCACTAAAGTATAATAAAAATGTTGGGTACTAAAGCTTTCAGCAATAGTTGCGCCATTTCGATTTGGGTATCCTGACTTGCTTCTTGTTTTCTTTTCGGTTGAAAGGATTTGTGCAGAATGTCCTGGAGATTTGCTCAAGGATCATGAATTTTTATCAAAGAATGAAGAAAGGACTTCTCTGAACCAGCTGGATAAAATTCATTTTCGCAAGAAAAAAAGAATGTTTTTCTTTAAAGCTTCTTACGAGAAAATTCTTTGGACTGGAAAGTTTACATTGCATTATGTTCCATAAAAGGGTTTTATTCTAGCTATTTTCACAGCTCCAGTGGCAACCGAGGTGGGAGTACACTCCAAGAGGCACAAAAAGTAATATGTGTTTCCTGTGGGGGAAAAAACGAAATCATTCTTAGAATTATGGGAGCCTGATCCTTTGCCATCTTTTTTCCCCCAAAAAATAGAGAAATATATGAAAGGTGCTTTTTATAATCTAAAGAAGTCAACTAGAATGCGCGAGTCTCGCTGTCTGAATCTACTACTTTCTGGCGTCTTTGTGACAAAAGCTTATTCTTAAAGTTTATAGAAGCGATTTTTCATTCAACCTTTTACAATAAGTTCCTTTTTGATAATCCTTACTATGAAATATAAAAGTTGTAGCTTTTATTTTTTAATGATTTTTTGGACAGGTTTTCTATTTTTTAGAAGATATTGTTCGTAAATAATCATTGAATCGGTGCATCAGTGTGAGCTAATAAATTCATTTATTTACTAAAATTTTCGGTTTGGAAAGACTTCCATTCATTCAGCTGCAATGGGCAAGTTTTCTGTTTTGTCTATTTGGGTAATGTAGAACTTCCGCTACACTGACCGACTTCCAGTGTAATGCCTCGTCAATCAGAATCTTTAAAACTTCAAAACACTCTTCTAAGATGTAAATTAATGTTTAAAGTCAAGTTTTTTAATGTTAAGGCTTAAGGACTTTGAAAATTCCAGCTGTAGCTGTCAATGTTTACTTAAAATAAGAGGCCTCATTTTGTGGCAAGGCTGGCATAGTTGCTCTTTATCGCTCTTTATTGGCACTAAAACTTGTTTGGCGGTTAAATTTTTAATCAAGCGATTTAGATAATCACTGGCGGTGGACTTTTGGTACAGTTTCCAAATGGATTTGGTGATTATTTAAATCGGGGGTTCCTGGAAAATGTAAGTGGATCTTGGATACGGAAGTTCTATGAAGCCAAAAATATAAAACTCGTCAATAAGCAGAATTATTTATAGAATTTTTCATCGATTAAATAAAGTAAAGAACTAGATTGGTGAGCTTATGACCCTAGAATCATATGATCTTCAATGAATTTCATGTAAGAGTTTTAAACTGCCAGAAATAACTATTTGATATCTAGAGCTTTCATACAGCTTTGAAATTCATTGAATTATTGAGGTTTAAGAGATAAAGACAAATAAACCCTTTTAATTAGGTACATCAAAGATAACACTTGCTTCAATATCAATACCAATCTTCCTATTGCTTAAAAAAATAAGAAAAATGAAACGGCACCATGTCACATTTGCATACCAACTTTATGTATTCAGTTCATACGTGAATTAAAGTTATCGTCCGAGCATCAGTTACCTAGATTAATTAAACTTTGACATTACATGAATGTAACTTGGTAACATCCATGTACCATGTGTTTGGCGCAGCATAGTCAAATATGGCTCTTGTGCCAGAAAACACAACACAACCAACCAACCAACCATTACATGAATGTGCATCGTTTGGATCGATTAAGCCTTATTTCAACGAAATCACGGAACAAACTATCTTGCCGTTGTACGTTGTCTTAATTTTATCTGCAGAGAGTGTAGTTTATCAGGAATAATAGAAATTTGGATAATCGACATCTTTAAAATGTTTCATTGAAAACTGTGAAACTCATTTTTAAAATTTTTGCTGAACCGTCATCAAATTGCGTTTCCTGGATCGGAATCTCGTGTTATTTGGAACACATATGGAAAATAATATCCATACATGTATTCTATAGGTGGCCGGCACCCAAAAGATGATTATTGTTTTTTAGAGAAAACTAAATGGAAAAGCGTGATAATATTGTCTCTCAGATGTAAAGACTAGAACAAAAAAAGAGGATTATTTTCTTGATGATCGTAAAACTAAACAGCAACTACTATTATATTTTCCGAATTATTGATTTTACTTGGGACCTTACCCAAAACTGATATACGTCAATTGTAAATATGTAATTAGAGGGTGCATTTACTTTAAGTTCCTCATCATTGATTGTTTCCTTTCAAGAAAACGGAATATTGAAGAAATCGACACATGATAATTTTGTCTACAGATTTCTGACTAATGAGGATTCAACATAATTCAGAAATTTGGTAACAAAAAAATGACTGAGGTTAATGGTTCAATGAGTTAAGCAAATGTGATATGGCATTTTAACTCGGAAAAACCATTTCTGAAAGTTAATTTTAAAATCCATTTCTGAAAATTCTATTTAATTTGTAAATCAGATTTTAGCCGACATTTTTTCTACCCTAAATGATGAGCTTTTAAGACGTAGCATACTTTCAGGAACTATTTTCCAGATCTTTAAGATATTATTAAGGGGTTCCGCTCCCCAGCTACTCTGAATTTCGTTGAATCAAGCGTTTCAGCGAATAATGTTAAAGCTAAAGTAGTATGCAATCGATAAAAATGTCTATCTATAATTTTTTTTGGTTCCTTCGTAGTAACCATTTAAAATCAAATTCCTTATGTTTGCAACATTTATTTAATCCCATATTGACTTTATATATGTGATTTTTTTATAATTTTAATGTGACGGTGTGCAACATGGACTTTTGGAACTTCAGTATATTTTTAGTGCTTTTGTAATTGCGTGTTTTCATTTTAAAACATTTCTGTGTTTGCATTTTTATAATTGATGAGCTTCTGAGCTTTGAACTACTGTATTCTCTGCAGTTACTTTTTTTCTTTTTGTTTTAATTCACTTTGTGGCTCGTGTTTTTTGTATATTTTTTATCATGCACTCTGTAAATGGAGTCATCTCTGTAGTGTGATTTCTTTGAATAAATAAATAAATAAATATAAACTACAGAAGACTTTCTCTTAGAATCCAGTTTCTCTTTTAATAACAAGTCTACAGTCGAATCTACACAGCTGTAGGTGAAAGCGAAAACAACACTCAAAAGATAAATATTAATTCAATGACTCATTTTGTTGCTTATTATTGGAGATCTATAAAGGGGAAGTATTGTCGCGAGCTTTTACTTCTTTATAAAACACAAATTTTTAAAGTGACAGTGGACTTTTAAATGACCAAAAATCGACTAAAAATTTAAATACATTTTTAACATTTAATTTCAAAAATAGAAATTATAAGAACAAAACAGCATTAAAATACATGCGTTAAATAAATTGAAGAACAAATGCGCTTAGAAGTATAAGTAAGTTTTAAATGACTTTTTCCTCATAATGATGTTTTCTTCGGAATAGCATGTATTTGAAATACTATTTGTGTCGTAATTTGGAGAAAATTATATAAAATTAATGACAGGGATTCCTGTTATATAACAAAATAAATCTGGATATTAAGTTTCAGTTTCGATTTCATTAAGAGTTAAAAGCCAATTTTACCTTTAAAAGAAAATGCCATTTTAAGAAAAATTGAATACGTAAACATAAAAACGTTTCCCGAAAATTAACTTTTAAATAATAAAACATTTCTAAAACTTTTAAATAACAAAAATAATACCCAGATTTCTACAAAATGCATTTTAAATGATAGTCGTGAGAAAGTAATTGAATATAATTAAAAATTAGCACACATCGAACATTTAAAATTCTTTTTGGAAATTTTAATTTTAAAATTAAAAAATACATAAAGTTTCACCGATATTCTTTGAGACATTTAACATAGTTTTATTATAATGTATATGCATGCAAAATTTCTTAACTTTAAGTTAATAATTTGAAAAATTTTTAATGAAGTCCATCTTTCCCCTAAATAAATAAATCCATGATTTGATTAATGCTATCAAACAGTCCGGATCCATATTTAAGAAATACAAGATGCGACAGAAATGCAAGAATCTTGAAGTTCCATTGACTCTTACGCGATATTTGCTTCTGTTATGCAAACATGGGAACGATTTCACATCAGAATATATGACCTAAACAAAGGCACATTCCCTCTAACAGTTGTCTCCAATGTTACTCTCCACTGACCATAAGAAAAGCCATCGAGTCATTTCCATTCGAGGCCAGCCGGTGGCTCAGTCCCCCTCCCCCCTGCCGTTTCCAAGAGGTTTGCGTAACGAGCTGCCCTCTAATTCCGTGGACGTGAGAGAATGCTTAATCTGCTTTCTGCCCCCTCTTCCTATTAACGGGCCCTGCCGTGTAGCGGTTAGTTTCCGACCCTTTCACCACCCCTTAACGAGATCTCTGCGCCCCCGCACCCGTCAGTCCTCATTAAGAGAACGCTTTGTCAGCCCCTTTCCACACCTTCGCTCTCATTCGGCTTCATTTGTGTTGGCCAGACCCTCATGTAGGCCCTTTTAAGAAAACGATAAGAATGCTTGGTAATGCAATCTGTTCATTATTTTAATAGGGAATTCTTTTTATTTCCTTCGTCAAAGCAATAAACACTAAAAATTCGGGAGATAGAAGGATATTATTTCTTGATACCCACGGCAATGATTTATGCATAGAAATATCTGATTCACTAATAAAAAAAGAGCTTTGAAACTTGTAAAATTAACTAAATTTTAACGTAATGTGAATTTTTGATTGGGTCAGCTGAAATTTAGTATGTCATCTTAAGGTCGTGTATTCCACTGCTTCGTCTATGCCCACAAGTGATCTAGTGGGTTAAAGCATGGCATGGATGATAAACATGAAAAGGAGGAAAAATTTTATGGAGTTTGTCCTCTGGGTATGATTTTAACCATCGTTATTAAAAAACCGGCATACGGATGTAAGCTTTAGTAACGAATTACTCTCTGCAGTCAGGCTGGTTGCTGTAGGTTTTCCTGGATTTCTTTCGAGCGAAACACAAATGTGGGTAAGTTACGCTGAAAATCCCTCCAGGAAGACAACCTATACCCTATGTAAGAGCTACCTAGGTGCTCCAAGTCACTTTGACAAATAAAATATACCACAGTTCCCTTTTACATTGAGTTTTGATTCTTGGAATTGGTTAGATATACTAAATCAAGTGGCTTAGAATCACCAGTATTTCGTCGAGCGTAATGATTCTGCTGTGATTTGGTGGTGCATCTTTTTCTTCTTATTTCCGACACTGATCCAAATCACCCAAAGGGTGTAATGCTCGACACGAGTCGGCGGACAATGGCAGATTCTAAGTGTGAAACACGATTGCATCGAATATTCATGGAATCGTGTTGTAACGGAAATGGGGGCTTGGTTTATACGAAATTTGCCGTTGATGGAAGGAGCTGGCGACTCAAGTACCTGGACGTTGGAATGGTGGAGCAGATTAGAGAGTTGGATGATTGAAAATGACAAGACCTGTTTCCAATATTCCTCGTGTGTGATCAAAATCAGGCATTAACTTAACTATTATTTTTTCTTGTTTTAACTTAAAAATAAATCTGATCAACACAAAGGGAGATGCAATACATCACGAGAGTTAAACTGTCTACACTGTGATTAGAAAAGATAGATAATCTCTCTTGGGGAAATGAAAAACAAATGATTTAGCGGTGCAGTATGTGTCAAACTCTCATATACTAGAAAAGACTCAACCGGTATAGCACCTGTGCCTCTGATAAGGAAAAGACTAGCATTTAATTTTCGATTTTACAACCTGTGAAAGAAACCAGCTAGAATGTTCTCTTCTCGAAATTCTCGTATAAATCCACGAAGTGGTGCATTTTGTGTTCACCTTCGTCCTATAGTGAAGATAATCGAGTTTTCACTTTGTATCACTTCTTATTAACCGGTTGATTCCGAATCTGACAAACTTTTATAATTTTTATACCAAGACTACATATCAAATTTCATTTTTCTAGTTCGTTGCATTTTTGAATTATTGCGTTCACACACAAACGAGGAGATAGACCAACAGACAGTAAATCAGTGGAAAAATATGACCTAAAATTTTATGCAGACTTACATTTTAGGGGATAAAGTCAAGTGCTAAATTTCATCTATGTGGCTCGTTGAGTTCATATGTACACCGACGGATAGATAGGCAGACTTTCCTCTGACAGACTCTGTCCAAGATTTGATAGAGATCTACAATTTTAGGATAAAGATCACATACCAAATTTCATTCTTTTCGCTGTTTCCGTCGTCGAGTTATCCCGTTTGCAGGCTGAGAGAAATAACTCTAAAAATAGTTTTTTTCGGACACGGGAAATTCTGATACGTTGGGGTTTCATCAAAATCTCGAGATGGAATTTTTTCGCCGATCATAATACTTTCTCTTTGTGAAATTTGTATACGAGAAGGGAAAAATACTTGTTTTTATATTCATTATTTCCCAGCTTTTTTAGTAGATTCAATACAGTTTTTTGGTATAGTTTCTCTTTTTTCCCTGAGAGTTTACGTCTGAAACTGAGCCTACTTTCCCAACCACTTAGATGATACCTCGTTTACCATCATGGCTGCCGAGTGCCCTTCCACCCTGTCGTGCGAGCCGGAGCTTAGAGAGGGGCTTTTGCGTAATTCCAGCAGCCCGTCTCATTGGAGCAAACTCCCCGGGAAAATTTGCATACAGAGAGAATCTGTAAAAGGACACCCTCAAGATCATTAGGCGTGCGGGAATACTTAAACAGACCTCCCTAACGACTTTCCACTGGGCTCTTTCACTCCCGCAGGATTGACACCTCTGATAACGGCATCTAACACCCCATGAAACGGTTCGAGGCTCTCAGAATACTAGGGGCTTTGTGTCATGGCACAGTCGTTCCCTTTTCTAACATTGCGTTCTGTATCTTGAAATGAAAGGATAGTTTCCTGGTAAAAGGATATAGCTTATCAACAAAGTGGAAAGGTCACAATTGTTTGTTAGATATTACGGGAAACCTTTTGCAAGCTCGCATCGACTGGATCTAGATGCTATGGCCTTTCTGTAGTGAAAATGTCGGGGTGGCGACATTTATATTTAAGGCAAATGTTACTGAATGAATTATTTTGTTTCTAAAAGGGATGTAAAAGCATAAAATATTGTTAAATTTTGAAAATAGTTGCAAATATCTCCTTGCATGTATATATGGAGAGGAAAGTCCTATCTGACCACGGGTCAAGATTACGAAGTCTGTGGCAAAATAACCCTCGGGTTACCCGAACGGTATGTTAATCTAAATTAATTTTTGTCATTCCAGGAAAATAAAATCTCAAAATATACTTTTAAAATGGTATTTCTGAGGAAGCCAAATGAAGATGCTTTCGCTCCTTTCCAAATTATCAAAAAATAAACTTGTCTCATCGAATTTCATTCTTTATTCCATCATTTACTCGAAATTCACATGTCACAAGCGGCTTGAAACGATAGGATATGGCGTAGAATTATTTTCGGGACGATTATAAAACAGACAACTTAGTTCTCTGGGGAAGGGGAAATCGTAATGGCTTAGTGGTACAATATATCAATAAGCCTATAAGCAGAGGACAAAATTCTGCTGGTGCAGTATCTGTATCATCCGTTAGGAAAATGTTAGTTCCATTTGTAGCTATAAATTAGTGACCAAACATTCAGTTTTCGTATTTTACTGAATTGCTAAATAAAGTTTTTATGGAGGTATTTATGAGCCAAACTCTGCGCCTCAGCAAATATTAACGTGGTCAAATTGTTGTTTGGTATATTTTAGGGGCTCAAGGGTCAGATCTGACCTTGCTGTGCCAGTTGATATGGTCTATTGTAGCAGCGCAACGGCGCTGGAGGCAGATTTAGCCATTCTAACGCCGCTGAAGGTGGTCATATCTGTGAGGTTGCTATTTTTATCCTCTCGTCCGGAAAAACGTGGATTAATTCAGTCATACAACTCTTCATGGTTCAGAGTTCGAGGATATACTGCGGCGAAAAGAAGAGAAAAGCCACACAGTTATATTTATGCAGCTTAATAGCGTTAGAGGCAGAATTTTGCCATGTCTACGGCGTTTTAAGGGTCAATCTGTGAGGTTGCTATTTCAATCCTCTTGTTTTGGAAAATGTAGATTTATTCAGTCATATAATTCTTTTGATACAGATTAATAGCACTGGAGGCAGAATTTTGCCATGCCTACGTCGTTTTAAGTTGTTAGACCTGCGCAGATTAATTAAGTCAGGCATTATTTCTTTGAATTCATTTCAGTTATTCCATACCCTTTGGCGAGAGACATTATCATTCTGCTGCATAGTAACACCTATTTGCTTCACTGCATAAGTATTTAGACTTACTCTGCAACCTTTTCACATAAGTAGCCATTAATACAGTTCACGATTTTAAACAAAGGAAGTAAAATAATCACTGATGTATGATTAAGAATAATCACAGAATTCAGTTCACTGAACACCATTAATAAAATAAGCCATTAAATAAACGAAAGAAGAAGACGAGAGATTTCTCCAAACTTAAAATAAAAGGCAACAAAAGGAAAATAAATTCAATCTTGTTCCTTTTCCTTAGCTGGCAATAACACATGCTTGAAGAGCCGCTCCGTGTAATTGTTTTAATCAGCTAAAATAAGAAGCTCACGCTTCGGCGAGTTCATATTTTAAAGAATTCCAATCTCTTTTTTTCTAAACCTTAAAACTTTTTACTTCGTCTCCAATTATCTGCAAACTTCTGCAAAAGAGAATTTAATTAGAGCAAAATTTAACCAGGATTTGTCAACGATCAAAGACATTCTTTTGCATAAACTCAGGAGCAAACACAAAAAAGAAAGAACTGTTTACGAGATTCTAAAAAGGAATTAAAAATGCGAAGTATTTTGTCACCAAAAACTGACTAATCGATACGTTCCAGGCTTAAAAAAAGAGCGAGGAAAAGATTATTTTAACTGGGGAAAAGACCATCTTTCCTTGTGTTTTTTAAATCTTTTTTTCGGAAAATTGCCTTCCTTTTGATGTTTTCAGCAAAAATGATACGTTCTTTATTTGCTAAAGTGTGTGTTTGAGCAAAGTTTAGTTTAATACTCCCTGGAACGAATTTAACTAACTCAATTAAATCACCCGTATATTTTTTGTGTCTTACTTTTAGATAATCCTATTGTGTTGTTTGCGACATTTAAATCACTTCATATGATAGTAACGCATAGAGCCAAAGGTCAAGAATTATATTAACCTGCTTTATTTCAAACGGAAGCACTGTGACTATGTCCTATCCTATCTGAATGATGATACATATGCCAGTTAACAGCGCTAAGGAAACATTGTTTTTTTGATGAATACGTGTTCTCCTCTGGGGCTATGAAAGCATAGTACAGGTATATAAGAAGAGTAGAAACTTTCTGATGAAGCAAGGACTGAACTGAGCGTATGGTTACTGCCGAAGTGAGAAGAAACGACACTGGGTTTCACTCTTGCTATTAGGGCTATCTAGTTCTGAGAAACTATCGAGTTTCAGTGACTGACGTTAGATATCAATCGAATAAGACTATTTTCTGTGCACTTTTGTTATAATTAAGATTCGATTTATAGTTTGGATGTGTGTATTGCTGTGGAATTCAGATATATTCTTAATAAAAAAAAGATTTCTGTCATTCAGTCTATGTTGAACTTTTATTGCTTGAAGATATAACACCAATCACAAATTCTTTTCAACATGAATGAAATTATTCCAAACAATACTAAAATAGTATCTTACTTTTTGGGCATGAATCATAGATATAATAATTCAAACAGTTTCAATAGCACATTCATCATTTTTTTCAATGCCCAAGAGAGAGCCTGCTCAGCTCAAAAGGTTTTAGCGTATAATTTGACTCTTCGGGGAGCACCAATTATATTTCAAATGAAATTACATAAAATACAGAAAATCAATAACAAATCAAATAATTATCCATGCTCGAAATAAATGCAGACCTCAACACAATAAAACCCAAACAAACAAAACCCCCGAGACAAACACAAAGCAATTCCAATTTTAAACCATCTATCAATTGCAATTTATTGCATTTGTATAGCTTTAATAGCAAGAAAAAAAATAGCAACACAAAAACTCTGTACTATGCTGCTTGAGTAACAGCATAATACAGAGTTGTACGAGGAGCATCGAGAAAGCAAGTTTCCCGTCATGTGTCAGCAGATGGCAGGCCATGTGTTACTCAAGGCGATTGAGTATACCTAAAGATCCAGGATTTGCTACTATATGCTACAGTGGACACTTCCCTTTTAGTTGAATTGTAGTTTTAGTGTCTGAAAATGTCTTTTCTTATTGTTTCTCCCACCGACTGCGAGAATAGGTCTGTCATCAAGTTTGCAAATTTGGATCAGGTGTCACGAGTAAACGATTATTGTAGTTAATTTTACGGAGATCATCAAAATGTCTATATCTAGAACTACAAGAGACAGTTATCTCTCATTAATAGCGTCCAGGTAGAGCTCGTGAAGTGGCGAACAGCCACCTTAAGACTGAGGAATTCAGCGACATTTAATGCGGATATCCCGATATTTGTTATTCAAAATTGTCACCAAGCATCTGTTGTTAAAGAAATTGTGTGCAAAGCAGATGCCGAAGAACCTGATAGCTTTACTTTACTCTACGACACACCCCTGACTCCAGTAATAGAGATTTCCGGTTTGCAGTTTGGGTGGGTGTGCGTAGTAGAATCTTTATTGATTCCAACAAAAAAAATTACATGGAACCATTTACAGTAGCAGCCTCCTGACAAACCTTGAGGCTGTTATACAGTTTACTATAAACTATTTACATTTTTATATTGATTGTTTGATTAGATAATATATATAATGTATCTTGCCTTTTGCAGACCTAAGAAAATACACAGAAAAAAATATTAAGAGTCTTGAGTCATTTCTGAAGTAAATTTAAACTCGTGAATTCAAGGACGATTGGGTCCTTGTTTGTCTTCTTGGGGGGAATTGTTTCTGAGTCCGAAGAAGAGTCAGAATTTTTAACATTGTTTTGGTCATATTGAAATTTAATAAGCTTTTCATGTTCTATTAGAAAAGACATAAGCCTGCTGATTTTTATCCTTGATAATTTACTGCCTAGTAGATTTTGCCACCAAATAGATGTTAAATTCTCTCTTGGTTCAGTGAAGTGGTACGAAGATGTTAGATGACAAGACGTCGCAAAATGGAAGGGCGTTCCTATTTCCCCACAGGCACTTAGATCTGATTATCGAGTTATCCTTTCATCATTAAATCTCATGTGTCCACCATAAGTCGTTTTAAATCTAGAATATATATTTGATTGAAATTTTGCATCAATTTGGATTTTTATGAATTTATGATCACTTAATGATATGTCTTGAAGAATTTCCCATGAAAAGGTATTTGTAAGTTGTAGGCTACGGAAGAGTGAGTGATCCGGCCACCTTTTGCATTGTGTTGATGGAAGGTTGGACCAGCATCTTTGTCGTTGATAAGATTCAAATTGGAGCTGGAGAGGAATCTTCCATAGTTCCTCCTCGTAGGCTTTCATTGGAGTAGCTCCAAAGAGTACTATCAGCGTTCATATCTGCTACAGTTAGCCGAGATTCCTGACCAAGATTAGAAATGAAGTTGTAGATGCCCTGAATGGTTCTTTGTATTTCCGGATATGGAGATGAATATGCCTACAACAGAGAAAATTGGCCCTTTGTTGTTTGAAATTTGATTTCCAGAGCGTTTTCTTTAGCCCCCAAAAATATTGGGTTATTTTTTGATGGAAGCGAAATGATTTCAGCCTTGCTTTTGTGAGAGTGCCATTGATGCCATGAGTTAGATAAACCTAAGATTTTAAAGTCTACAGCATCCACTGGTCCATACTGTTTGCATTGTGGACAATATCCGCTTAACAACTTCGGAATTCAGCAGCCGTTTCCAGCAGATACCCCTATCATTGTTACTCCAAACTATCACCAAACACCTGTTGTTCCAGAAATTGAGTGTAAAATGGGAGCCGAAGGAACTGACACCTGGCCACTCACTGGTTACATAGTGTTTCCTATCCCAGGCAGCAAACTTCAACGATATAAGAATATAAACATTGAGTCAGCGGTATGGAAATTGTCTCAATTCCAGTGGTGTATATATTAAAAAGTAATTCACTGTGTGATACATTTGTTCCAAAGAATGTTTTCATGTAACTGTGTGATACATTTGCTCCAAAGAATGTTTTCATGTAACTGTGTGATACATTTGCTCCAAAGAATGTTTTCATGTAACTGTGTTTTCTTTCTGCTTGAGGATATAGGAAAACGTATTTTCTGGATGTTCCTCGTATCATTCTACCTCTGTTACTTTGCACTCCTAAATTTGTCCTTTTCATCTTCTTTTAGAGCAACTTAAGAAGAAAGGAGAAAAGATTGCACCATCAAAATTATAAAGTAATTTAATAGTTATTAATAAGAAATCTTAGCCTAGTGTTCAAATTGCTTTTTGAATAATAAATACTAACAACCAATGTAATCCGCATATGCTTTTATTTTTATTTAAAAAATAAAAACATTTGAATATATGCTCTTGTATGACTTAACGAGCTTGCCAGTTTTAATGAACTGATTT
Source organism: Araneus ventricosus (assembly GCA_013235015.1). Lineage (NCBI taxonomy): Eukaryota > Metazoa > Arthropoda > Arachnida > Araneae > Araneidae > Araneus > Araneus ventricosus. Next base: position 3,750,667 of record BGPR01000010.1, on the reverse strand, counting down.
GATTCAATCCGTGCCTCGTCGGAGAATTGCTAGCATAAGGCTTCCAAATAATGGACTGAAGCCTTAAATTCCTAATTACCGTCCTTCTCGTTCTTCGTGCAGGCCATTATCGAAATTTCCCTGGTAAAGCGTTCGCTAAACTGTCTAACTATCCGGCCAGTGCTGGTAATGTCCACATTCCGATAAACGATTTTCCGATACAGATGTCCGTTTACCTGAGACTGGAATACCAATACTTACCCAAATTGCCTCGAAGAGTCTGTGGAATAACTATTAGGAGTTAAAGAACCTCCACCGCTTTCATGGATGAATCTTAAAAATACATAACGTGTCTTCTAATTTATTTTTGAGAGTAAAAATTAAGAAATTTCTTTTTTTCTGATAATATACTTTACATAATATAAATGAAATCTTAAACGCACGCACGCACGCACGCACGCACGCACGCACGCACACACACACGCACACACACACACACACACACACACACACACACACCAAGGCTATGAACTAAGAATATGGGATTATCTTCCAATAACACTTCTTAAGCCAACACAAACAATTTGATATTAAATATGTCAGCCAGCATAAATGAATAATAATTTATGAAATGTAAAATCTGAAGGAATTTCAAAATCAGCCTACACAATTCCGCCTTTACAAAAAGAGTTTTAATATTCTAATTTAAAATGCTCCTTTTGATCTAGAAAAAGAAATTTACCTCATTGGTATTCAGTCTACCTCGTCTGCGACAATCGATTTAACTAGCATTAGATACCGCCTTTCGCTTCCAAATACAATAGATTTTAAAATAACTTTCCCTCCTGCGGGTTGCAAATACCCTAGTCATCCTGGCGCATAGAAGCTCACAGCGGAATACACCTACAAAATTGCAGTGAAGCAAAAAAAAAAAATGTCCTTTCTTGTTTCAGTCTCCTTTTCTTCTGTCTGTCTGATTAACAAAGAAGATATGTAACTTTTCAATCTTTGTCATTCTATTATCTTCTGGCTATTTCAGGCAATGAATTCAGTAGTAGTTCAGTAGGAATATGTTTAAAAACACAGTGTAATATGCACGCATTCTGTATACAGTTATGACACGAAGTTAGTTTTTCTACATTGCAAGTTTATTTGAAAAGTCCATATGTTATTACTGTATTTGAAACTGAAGTTTATTTAAGTGTTGTTACCTTTATCAATCCCAAGGATTCCAATTAGGTATTTTCTTTTTTATAGCCTTTTAGGAATAAATTGGCTTTATGTGGAGTCTTGCCTTTGAGGATCGATGGTTTGAGTTCCGATTCCATCCTATATTCGGCCTTCGTGCGAACTTTTTTATAATACTTTATTTTAAGTTTATATTAACTTTCAAAAACATTTTCATTCAAGTATCTATTTCAAAAAATTGCTCAAATTCCATTAAAATATGCGGCTTAGCAGACCATTTATTCAATACGCCTATTCCTTTCTTAGGACGTATTGAAGACAGCGAAGGCTCAGTGACAGAATCTAGGCTTTGGAGCTGGAAAATCGCGAGAAAGAAATCCGATTTGAGCGAATATTCACTTTGCACTATGTGGGCCTGGAGAATTTGTGTATTGTGACTGTTGAGTACGGGCTCATGCACATCCCAGTCATGTGACCACAGCTGAAATTTACATAACCATTCTTATGCCTAGTCATTCACAAAAGATAGATCCAAACGTGAAGAGGCAGTAATATACACCAAACTAAGCAAGTTTCGTAGTATTTTGATGGGTCGGAGATGAAAAACAACTGATGGTAGAGGGCGCAGAGTGTTGGACGCGACTGGGCAACCGACAGCACAAAAATAACTCAGAATTAACAAATCCACCTAAATTTCGAGAATGGTTCAGTGGCGTATCGCGAACCTCAATGAATATGCCGCAGGAGAGATGGAGGGATTGACGAATTTTCTTGAATACACCAGGCATCCAGTGGCGTAGAAACTGGGGGCAAGGGGTATAGACGCCCCTGGAGATGCTGTGGAGAAAAAATATTAGAGTGTTTAAGTCAATTTTTAAAGTGAAATATGAAGAGAGGTGCGAAATGATATTACTAAGCCCCCCCCCTTCCCTCTTGCTAAGCTACTAAGGGGCGGAAAAATCACATTATGTCGCGGTTCCACTTACATTCTCTACACCACTGAGAGAGGTGGTTACTTATTTTAACCTCCAAGGCAACCAGAAGCCTGGATCACCCCGCCCTGCCGTAGCATCTGTGAAACTTGAAGGACAGCCACTGCAATAAAACGGCTCGATCCCTCATGAAGAAGGTACGTGCTATCACTGGTGGTGGGACCCAGTACCCCTCCATTTCTATACCCCCAGGGGAAGCGAGTGCCTGCTTACCTATCAGGTGGCCACTCAAATTCGTGCACTTGCGGTGCCCCCGGGGGATAACCTCCATGGCAAGCGCTTCCAGCACGCAGTGGTGTAGTGACTGGGAGACAAGGGGAGACCCGGTGCTAGTCTAAGAGGAAAATGGAGGCAAAATCTCTTATATTTCACTTTTTTAAGCTAAATATGAAGAGGGGCAGGAATATAATAATATGCCCCGGGTGCCACTTTACCTCGCTCGCGCCCTTCGGCAGCAGTGACCTAGTTGAGCGACGTCCTCAACTCATTCCACAGGAGTTTTCTCACCAGACTATTGATACAACTCCACAAAAAGAATAACAATGTTGAATTTATTACTTTTGTGTCTTCGCTCTCCCCACTGCGTCCACCATTACGTGCACTCTACCGCCCACATTCATTTCCCACCCGGTGAACAATTTCGGAACTTGCTTGGTTTGGTGCATACTACAGCCTTTTCACGCTGGCTCCAGCTTTTTTTAAATCAACCTGTATAGATTTCGGGTATCTTCAAAACAGAAATATTAAATCAAGAAATCAATAAACCCAAAAGATATTATAAAAATGAAATTTGATTGTTCTTTAGAAATGCCACTGTGAAAGTCTTACTGAAAAACTAAAAGGAAGAAAAATCGACATAAAAGTGACAAAAGAAACATTAAGGAATATATTAGAATATAAATTATTTCATTTTAATGAAAAGAGATAGCAAAAAAATGTTTCTTCGATATCATATGCTGATTGCATTAATTCAAGAACCTTCCTTAACAATAAATGCGTGTTAAATCGAAAACATACTTATTAGATATATTTAGATGTTTTCATGAAAACTATTTTTTTAAAGTTGAATACGATATATGAATTCAATTACTCTTGAAGGCGCTAAACCGATATTTTCAATTAAACCATCAGAAACTAGAGAGAAAATAACTGAATATTAAATTAAATTTTCAGAATATGATGTTCGAGCTTCTCATTCATGTAAAATTTATTTGTAGGAATTCCTTCACCATCAACCGAATTATTATGGAAATAATATTAATAAAAATGCAAATCTTGTTGACACGAATCTCATATTCAGTTGATTATGGAAAGCTAACTTCACTATAACTTTAATTCCAATTATAATATTTATGAAATAATTTATAAAAAAGGAAGAGTGTTCAGCTCAGGAAATAATGGAATAACATATTTATAGGGAAAATGATACTAATATAAATGCCAGAATATATGATGTGTAAAAATATTTTTATGGCACTTACAATCGACATATTGAATCTCAAAAGAATTTTGTCAAACAGACAGTATAAGAAGTTTTTTGATATTAAATATTAAAATCGAGGAAGACAATAGAGATAAAAGTCTGTCAAAATTAATAATTCAGAATTGGCAACTCCTTCTCCCAGACGATGGAGAAATATTGAGACAGAATCTGGTTGGCCATTGCTTATCTCTTTTTGTTTGGACATCTCAGACTGGATGTCCTCTGACCATTAGTTATCGTCTGGTGGTTTTACCCAGCTGATGTTACTTCGGTTTGCTAGACGTATATGTATGCGGTTTGCTTTTATTCTCTATATTTATCGACTGAATATCCTGTACTAAAAAAGCGTTGCTGGGCATTCGAAGTTGAATATAAAATATCAAAAATTTCATTATATATTTATTACGAACCAGATTATTTTCTTTATTCTATACTTTCGTATCATAAGATGACTGATATTCTTATGATTTATTTAGTGAGAATTTGTAAATATTCGATCCAGTTTTTACTTAAATTCTATTTTTTATTAAAAGGTTATTGTTTTGCCTTTATTTACATTCTCTAACAGTTATTGCAACAAACTAAATAAAAATATTAGAAAAACCCTTTCGCTAAAAAGCTATGGAAATAATTTTTTTACTTTACTTTAAGCTTATCAGACTTTCAGTATTTTGTTTGCTTTATCTTTTACCGACAAACTATCGAATAAAGCTAAATTAACTGAAATTCATTTATTAATTCTATCTCAAGGAGGTAAAATACTGTATGTTCTTTAAATATAAGCTTAATGAAACCACTGGACAGCTTAATATTTTCTAATTTCTTTTTATTAAGTGCTCCGAGAAAAAGAATAGTGAACAGCGGTGACTGGAAAGTAAGGATAAGTCTCGAATTCGGGACCGGAAGGTTCCATATTCGGAACTCAATTTCTTCAAAGTTCCACCGTGTATGCCGGCCTAGTGCTCATCAAATCGGGCGTTGATGGTTAAGCGTTTTCTCGCTGATGAGGAAATATGGACATGCGTTTGTAGGTTCAGATGCTGTCCGTGTCACCTAACTACGATTCAAAGTTGCGAGGTCCGTCGTAAAAATAGTTCTAGTGTTGCTTCAACTCGGGACGTAAATATAATAGTAAAACTGAAAAAGCATGCGCTCTTAACATAGAAAGTATGAGCATAAAATTTGGAATTGGTGTGATTTTTGATGTGGTTGAGAAACCAATTATTTCAATATAACATATTTCTGGGCTTCGGAACCGGAGCGCCACGGAAACAAGACTCGATTTCTTCATAGCAGTTCTGTTAACTTTAAGGCCTTGTGGTTTCAAATCTTCGGGACCAAGCGTCTCTCGCTGGTGGGTCGCATCAGTTTGGAAAAGGTACGCCAGCTGAAGTGCTGTCCTCAACATCTAACCACAGTTTGATTGTTTTTCATTAGTCGTTCAAAAACTATAAGTGTAAGTGAGTGGATTTGTATTCATAAAAGGATAAAGAAAATGCTTTAATTCTGACACATTTATTAAATTTCATAAGCATAAACACATTTAATATAGTTTGAACTCTCAAGGAGTACAATAGATGCATGCGGAAACGGATTGAGGAATCACTGGTTTAGTAAGTTAAAAAATTAAGATATGGACGACGTCTATTGATTTCCTTGGTAAAATAAACAATATCAAAATAAACCAGTTAACTTAATTCATTTAGATCTGGGGAACCCCACTGTATCATATCTTTCAACAAAATCCACACAAAGAATTCTTTATTGAAAAGATAAATAGGATCTTCGAAACTTCAGAAAATTAATTGAAAAGTGGTAGCAAGTAAATGGCGAACAAATTTCCACGTCGATATCTTCTCGTGAAATCTGCTTTATTAGCCCGTTATAGGCCCCATCCTTTGTTCTTCCAGACTGATAATGGTTACATAAAAGTGGCAACGCAATCTCACATTTTGTGGGAAATATGGCGAAGGGCCATACTTCACTCCAAAAATTTCATTCCTCGTGTCCACCTCAACGCTAAATCACCGATTCCGGACACTTACCATTCAAGGCGAATATTAATGAAGATGCTTTTGGGGGTGAAACGTTCGCTTCTTTTCCCTGACCATAAATCAAGGAGTATAAAAGGCTCAGTCGGAAGATAAAGTTTGATTTATTCGTCGTCTTAGCCTTCAAAACTCTGCAGCGAAAAACAAAGTGGGGAAAATGAATCTATAGAAGCAGCAGTTTATCCCATTTAATGCATAATGAGACATAAAGATGTGGCACGTCG
>BGPR01000010.1:3631438-3744645 GCA_013235015.1 Araneus ventricosus | reverse complement strand
GTTTCATTTCTGTTAGAAAATATATGATTTTCTTGACTGCCTGAGAAGAGGAAAGTTTGAGATGAATTGGAATGATAATATTTTATTCTGAAAATAAATAGATTGGATTAAATGTAGCGAAAGCTTGAATACTTTTTATTGAACTTTCAGATTTAAGGATAATGAATTAATTTCATCTTGCTATTTGATTTCAAAATTTCCTTTTAATAAATATATATTGGTTGTATATTAAGAACCTCTACAAAATAGCATGCATCTTTATTTTTCCTTTTCTTGAGTATATATTTCAAATGCAGTTGGTGACAAATGATGAAGAATTCTCGGGACTGTTCATGAAGAATCATGAAGATTTTGAATTCGTTTTACTCTCACAATATTTCAGAATTACTTGCTGTAATTAGATCCAAAATAGTAATAGATGTCATGGTTTAACCGAAAAAATTGTTATCCGAAACGGTTCTCCCCGCCACCCTTAGTTCGTTGAACCGGGGTTGTATTGTATTACGACTTTCATAACTTGTGATACCAAGATGAAAAATAGGCTAGTGATAGGACTTGAATCATCTTAACTGTGAGCTGTGAATTGTTAAATGTAAGGTAAAGGAGGGTAACTGTGTACACGTGGCATATGGGCACTTCCATTGTATTTTTTAAAATATGGTCAGTGGGAATTTCCAAATCACATAATGGCAACACTGGATACATCTTCCCTTCAAAATAACGGTCAGATTGCCCGGTAAGACAATTGGAAAGAAAGGTCATTAGAAAAAGGAAGAAATTTTGTTGCTTACAACTTGAGATACTACTCGGTGCAAGCCATTTTGGTAAGTGTAATTTTAGAATTGATTGAAGAATATTACACAAAGTGCTTTTAATTTAATTATTTTGTTCAGTATAAAATTGCTATAAGGTGGTACCTAGTTACCACATCTCCAAAACTAATGAGGGTAAACTGTGTAGAATGGCTTTAAAATTGATTACTGACACACTCAATACAGCACATCGAAAAAGAATTATGATCTCAAATATTTTTGCTAAAAGGTTTGTGAAAAGTTTAATACCCATGATTTCATTATAAAGGCCCATACTGCTACTTTTTGAGGCACATTAAATACACATTTTACTTGACTGAATTGATAAAGCATCGATTATGAGGAACAGACACTTAAGATCCCTCTTCATACCTTTAGAGTCAATGTGTTTAGGGGCATAAAGAGCGACTGAGATGAAAGTGGCAACGAACAAATCCAAGGAAATAAAATACTCAAATTTAACTTGATCGAACTGAAAAATGGTCTAATGGTTTTAAGCTGATCTAAGTCCTTGAAACATTATCAAATGAAACTATTATCAGTAATTTTAAATCAACGGATATTTATGACAGTGAAAAAAACCCACCAGTAGTGCCATCAGTAAATATACCTTCATGCCAGATGATCTTGTATGCTTATTCAAACACCCACGTGAAAGCAGACAAAATATTTGAAAAAGAATTATGCCAGAATGAAATAACTGCGTCTACAAGTCATTTTAGAGGGTGTGAAACTCTCCCTGTTCTAATATTGATGTGCGGATCAGCGTCACTTTTATTTACAATTATTTAAAATATTAAATATTTTATTTTTCAATCATGATACCAGCAGTTATTAATTATAAAATATCATAAGAATGGTTCAGATACTAAATTTCTTTCTGTTAATTATTTCTAAATTTTAGAGAGAGGTATCCAATTACCTCGACGAGACGGGGAACTGAGGATCTATGATTATATATTTATAAATTAATTTTTACCCTCAAATAAGTTAGTTACCTCAAAGAAATTTATATGCCAGCTTAAAAGGTAAAATCAACTGAACATTTTGCATATATTACTATAGTATAGATCAGGAAAATTATAGCCATCAAAATCGTTGAAACTTAGAATAAGATTTTGATGTTAAGCACTTTTCCCGCCTTATTTTAATACACTTAAATTAATTTTTTATCTCAAGCATTTTTAGTGATTTATAATGGAAGCGAAAACAAGTGACGAGCGAACATAATCCGTTCAATGACGATGCTCGTTAATTTATCACCAATTTACCATAGATTTCATATGGATTTCCCTAATTAGACAAAAATAAATAAATAAGTAAATGCATATTTTCTTACTACGGCTCTTATTATCAGCTCTTAATTTTAGTGATCTCATAATGGAAGGGAAGGGGTTCAATTGTAATCAAGATATTACGAAGCACTGGAACAAATGTTTTGAACTTTTCAATTTCGCGCAACCATGTAGGCGTTTTCGTTTATGCTCCATCGGGTGACTCGGTCAACTGTAACCCGTAGGAAGACGAAGTTATTTAAAAATCTTTTGTATCTAGTAGCGAATAGCAGTATCTAATATTAGTTAAATCGATAGCTGCAGACTTGGCAGGCAGAATACCAGTGAGATAGAATCTTTCTCTGAAGGAAAGGAAGTATTTTAGTACTTATACTCTTAGGTCAATCAAATATTTAAACGGAATAGAATTTCACTTCTGTTAGTTGAAAAACTGAGTTAATGTCATGAACTACATGCAGAATTTAGAATACAATATTTGTTTACAGTAATTTTTGTTCTTTTTGAACCATTATTTCAGGTATTTAATGCCCCTTTATTATTTATTACTTTTACTTTAGTTTGTTCCATTTCCTCTAGTTCATGATAATAGTTCCATTTATTCAATTTCTGAAACTCTTTGCATAACCTGAGTAATTTTTTAACAAAAAAAATCAACCCAAATCCTCTAACATTAACTTCAAACTATTTCAATAACATTATTATAGCAAATTGTAGGTAAACAAGTTTGGAGGATATAATAACATATTTTGGTACTTATTTTAAAACAGAGAGGCAATTACTAATCTTTTGTTGAAATATTTAATTGATGATAAAAAAATGTAAACACTTGCTCTCTAATTGCAGCCACGTTTCGCTTTTTTTTTAAAAAAAAGACTCCATAAACCTTTTCTTACCTAAGTTGTTTAATATAAATGAAATTATGACACGATCCAATCTGGGTGGCGGTCCAAATTTGTCCCTCTCTCGCAATATACGACACTGCGCTGTAAATAATGTGTTCAGGTTTGTTCAGCGGAGAAGATTCGTTTTCGTCCCACGAGTGAGATTCAATGTCACGGGGCCTTACCTTAATAGCTGTCTTAAATCAAGAAGGTGGTTTAACTAGCCTTATCTTCAAGATTTAGAGATATTAGTATGTTAAAAGCCATATAGTCGGAAAATTTGAAGCTTCCATATTTCCATGCTTCCATTCCATTACCGTAGTTGAACTACTGTTGAACACATTCATTGCATCTATGGTACGCCTGCTGACTATTCTCAACTTTAAATGTCTATGCATTAGTCTCTAAGCAAGTATAGCAATAACTAATTAAACAAACAAAATATATCGCAAATACAAAATAACTAGAGCTTAGATAATATATACTTGGGGCAGCACCGAGAGATTTATACCATAGCGCTCTACTGAAGAAAATGGTTTGATAAATGTGTTTCTTTTGAACTTTTTAAAAACATCAACATCATCGACAAAATTTCCTTGACTGTTCATTATATGAATTTTTTTTTCTTATAAAAGTTGTTAAAATTCATATGAGGTGTGAAAGGTATGTAGAAAATTTAAAAAAAAATAACTTCGTGCTCAGTTTTATCTTAATTAGCCCTCTTGCGTTGGCCAACGTAGAAATCGCGTTCCTGTTATACAAAATAATTTGTTGGGCTATTTTATTATGGGCTATTTTATTATGACTTATTTTTTATTGCAATAGCATTCCGCTACGTTGCAAAAATATTTGGGCACATTTGAAGGGGTTGGGTAGAAATAGTGATGAAATTTAGCCCAAAATTGAAAGATTAAAAGTAATTAATTAAAAAGATTTTTAATCAGCCACAATTCGAAGAAAAATGATGAAAATTAAAAAAGACTTATTACTAAAGTAACGAATTAGTCAAATTGATTGAAAGCAGCGGGACTTTTCTCTCCTTGGCTTTCTTGAACACTTTCAAAATACAGCGCATTTTGAGTTTAGCTTCATTGTGCAGTGAAAAAAAAAATATGGTTCCTGGATCTTTGATTTCAATTGATCAATTGATTTGATACTAAAAATAGCTTTTAGAAATGTATCCATCAACTATTATTCGCTTTTCAGCATCCAGTTGTTAGCTAAGTAAGAAATCAAAAACCATTTGCAGTAGAAAGTTAGATTAGTTTATATTAACGTCCCGTTTTGAAGCAACAGGAGGGATATTATGGGACAGATCTCATAATTTTGAACCGCGGTCAAATGAAGAGGACGACATCTGAGCTGGGACCTCCTCTACAAGCTTCTGCACCACGCCAACGGGAGGGTGTTTCGCCCTATACGTATGATTTAGCGTGGAACAGGACCACATAAATAGCGGATTTTCAGTGGAATCGGGTTTCAAACCTATAATCCAGTGGACCCAAAGCCGAGAGGTTACCACTAGGCCACCACGGATCTCAGTAGAAAGGATGGAGTTGATTCAAGCTTTCCTAGCGTATACTGCTAGCTAATTTAATATTGGAATTCGAGCTGACTATGCAAAGGAATAATAAAAATAAAATTTTTTAAAGTACGCTTTTCTAGGCATACTAAAATGTTGTATGAATATATTCGTTCTCCGAATGATTTAGTTCAAAGCAAATATCGTTAAAGGCTTAAGACGCTGATTTATTTTTATTTTATTTTAAGTATTGATCACGTTCATGTTACATTTTAATTTTTAATGAATGTTTAAGAATCTTCTTTCTTTTGATATTGGTTATTGTTTAATTTCCCTATCGTATCGTTTCCAGTGCCTCACACTTTTACGATTTTATTTTGAAAGCCCGATTTTTGATAAAAAATTATTATTTCTTTTTTATACACTAATAAAAGTGTTAAATTTTTCAAAAAAATGTTATTATTTTCTATTTTTTAGCCTTTTTAGTATATTTCATAATTCATTATTGTAATTGTCACATAAATGTTTTCTCAATTCACTACAAGGTGGAACCTCAAGTAATAAATTGAAGATAAAATTAAGCAATTAATTGGTAATTAAATTCTGAAAATATTTAAATATATTTTTGTCATCTGGAACACATAACTATGAATAAATTCAGAACTGCAGAAGATTGGAAACAAATGAATGAGAAACAAATTCCATCCTTAAGAATCTGAAACAAGTTAATTTAAATACAAACGCCTAAAAAGGAACTCGACGTCGCTGTACAGCCTAATACAACGTGCACTCATATTCTTGGTCGGCTTAACAAATTTTAGAGTATTGGAGATAGAGTAATCTGAAGCCCCATCATAACCATAACAATAAATTTGAGCTCCTATGACCCAACGAAAATTCCTACCTCAAAAAATAATTGAGGAGAAAAAAAGTCACCTGTTCTCCAATTAACGCTTAACAAGTTTGATGATCAGGGCATTTTCAAAATAGGATTTTACACGTCAACTTCCTCTATTCCTGATCGCGTGCAAGATTAATTTAACGGTCACATTATGAAAAAGCATTTTTCTATTCTTTTCTACATATTTACTTCATGCAAATATACCGTGATATACTTAATATTCAAGCAATATAATAAAACATATATAAATACTTTGTACTTCATTTAACATTTTAAAAATTATTCATTCATTCAAATTCATACAAAAATTTGCATTTTTATTTTATAGTTTAGTTACAAGCCCTAGTCATATTTTTACTTTTATTATATTTAAAATTTATAATTAAATAAAGTTTTGGTTCAACATTAAAATCCAATTAGCCCATTGGGTAAGGCGGTCTTTGTCATATGCTAGATTACATAGGCTGTTGAGTTATCACGTGATTTCCCATCACGTGATGCATCACGTCACATACTCCATTCCCAATATTTCCCCATCAATACTCGTAAAAACTCTTCGCTTGCACAAAAAGCAGTTTAGGCATAAAACTACTCGTACACTTTCAGTAATACCAAAGAAATATGTTTACTCAAGTAACTGGATTGATTTTCTTATGCTCTTCGAAGGAAAAGCTTTAAAACCTTAGAATGTCTCATCCGAAAAAGAGCAAACCTAAAACAATTGTTTGTGGATCTTTCTTTTCAAAGTTGTCCTCACGCGCATCGATCTTGAGGCAGAGAGAGGGGCGCGATCGATTCCTCTTGAGGAAGGCAAGTTTCTTTGTGGAAATTAAATTTTCTCAAGATGCAAAACGATCTTGCCTTTTTGCTGGTCGGGAATGGAAAATTATTTCCGTTCCATAAGTTCGGCAGTCATGACTGGGGAGGAGCAGTTTCCGTTCTTTCTCTTCCCATTTGCTCGATCTTATTGAAAAGAAGGTTCGTTTCGGAGATATTTCGTTGTTGCTTTTTTTCGGTGATGTGTTTTTTAATGCGTATATCTTCCTTCACTTGTCTTCACTTGCAGTTAGTTAGAAGGTGGCACTTTGCGATGACACTTAAGCTTTTCCATCTGCTTAACTGCAGCAAATCTGTTTCTTTTTTTAAGTAAAAAATGTTACTACCTCTGTCCCATAATAATAGTAGCAGTTGATGAATTTAATTTGACCCATAATAATAGTAGCAAAAGAAATAAATATAGAACGCAACATTTATTATAAAAAACTAGATTAAATTAAACAATAAATTAAAAATATTACTCCTAATTTTTATTTTGAGTGTTCAGATAGTTTCTGGATTTTTCAATAATTCCGTTACTGCATTTTAAACTTGTAGGTAGGATCCCTTAGCTGCGAAGCTTTGCTTTCCCTATATCTATGAGCTTAATGAACTGGACAATTGCAACTTGATCTTTGCTTGAAAACTCCCTTTTTTCATCTTACTTTTACAATGGGTTGATATTCAATTGAAATGAAACAATTGATTTCGATCAGAGCATGAATTTAGAAAAGTAGTTATAATTCAAAAGAACCTGAACCTGAAAATTTAAAGATGTGTCAAAACAAATGACAGATGTCATGAAACATTGATTTTGATTGAAGGCTTTGCAATTTTGCGCTGCAACATAACTTACAGCTGCATTCGCCTTCACTTGATACTATTATTATCGCACAGAGGTAGTATGATTATTCAAGTTGAAATTCAATTAAAGGAGATTCAAATATCTAGTCCAAAACATCGTTGCATAACAATGTTTTAGGCTTGATCCCTCTGTCTTTATATAATTTTAAAAAATTTATCTTGAATCATATAGCAACGATAACTTGCGTACAAAAAGTGTTCTTTAATATCGCCGCAACGCATGTGTGTATAAATGCTGTAAGTAAAACAAGGGAAAGTGTCGTTGATAAATATACTTAAAAATATATTTAAAAAATATAAAAATTAGAGAAAAAATTGTACTGAAATAAACTTGGTATCACTGAAAACCTCAGGTTTTGAATTTTAAAGTGTTGTAAAAATAATTTTTGTACACTAATATGCTTCGAAATTACTGAAGAAAAAAGTTAACATTTAAATAATTTTGAGTTAAAAATCGAATTTAAATTTTAAAATACACTTTCTTGGTAAGCACCTACTACCCGAGAAGTAACTATGTACCAAATATGGTAACTCTAGGTTCAACGGTCTGCCCTATCGAGCGACTGAACGATTTTTGTATCAGACATGTCACATCGCGCAATTTACAGATAGAATCCAGCCTATAAATATTATCATGTTAAACGAGTTAAATACGTTCCGCAGAGATGTAAGCTTGTGGCCTGCTGAACGGGAAACAGCGGGAAGAGTTCTTTTAGAGCGGCTAGTATGAGCATATTGTTACGAATACACAAATTAGCAGTACAAGTAGACAACAAATCAGTAATAATAACAATAACAGCAATCTCAATAACCCTCGGCGTCTATCAGCTTGAGCTGCGGATAAAACTCTAAAGAGAGATTCCAAAGATGTTCGCTCTCCAGAGATGATTCCAGCCGATCAACACTTTCAAGACGATTAAACACTTTATTCCTTTGTGATCCGAGCACGGTCCTTTTATAGTCTCCTCAACAGGTCGTGACGTTACATGGAATCATCTGGATAAATCTGCATCTCGGCCCCTAATAGAGATATCAAGAAAATTCCAGTACTTTTGAGATGCCACATTTCGTCACCAAACTGCCAAATTCATCGCCAAGTCGCCAAAATGGTCGCCAAAGTCGGGGTCGATAGCTCCATTTCCCCGGCATTCCCATATATGCCCCTGTAGAAATGTCTTTCCAACCATAAGACTAACATTGATGGGAAGCGACATTCCATGTTCGTAGCAATAAAAATTTTATTTTTGGAGTTTACTGAGCCGAAGATTAAGGAGAATAAAGACCTTATGATCCTCTGTCTTGGTTCAGGACGTGGAAAATGGAGGGGGAAATTCTGCATTAGTATACATATGAGGGAAAAAACTATATTACTCTTTCGATCTAAAAGAAGTACTGGTATATGCTGGGCAAACTGGATATTTAATTGGAAAAGACCTCGAATAAACTTAATAGATCTGATCATTTCAGGCGTTGTTCTGTTATAAGAAATGCGATCTCAAAAGTGATATAAGTAGGTGAAAAGAAATATGAATTTTATTTGCATTGTTATATAAACCAATTTTCCTACATTTTGCATAAACTCTCAATTCTTTAAAATTTCGTTGGAAGAATTTTTACATCCAGTTCTGAGAACTGTATAGAATTTCACTTATTAAATTAAAGGGGACTTTAAGAAATCTTTGAATGATGACCTTATAAAATATGCTATTAGCGGTCGATCCTTTTTTCCAAATTTAATAAAAAAGTATTGCAAATTTTTTTGATTAAGCGTTTCCAGGATCTGGTTATTGTTCTGAATAGGTTTCTCTTATCAAACAGTCTGGATATGATCTCATTAAGTTGCTTCTACTCACTTTTTAATTTCGTAAAGTAAAAATCGCCTCTTTGGTTGCAGAATTAGAAAAGCTGTGTAACTAAGCAAGAAAACCGGTCTCAAGTGATGTTCTGGAGTGTCACTTTGGAGTGAAGCCAGAAGTGGGAAGACTTGTGTAAGTCAATATGTGAAGTGAATTAGTCTCCATGGAAACAATACACGGATTCTTATGACACATACATATGCATTACGTTTTCCTCCGATTTCAGTTAACGCAAGCAATGAATTGCGGTTTCTTTAATGCTACGTCACCGAGAAAAGTTTTCCTGTATTAAATTCGAATTTCTAAAAGTAAAGCTTAAACTTTTACTGAATGGACCCAATTCGTGCTTATAGAGACTTGTAAGATTCCCCTCGCAAATTTAAATTTGGAATCTTGTATTTGCTGCTTGTAACTTTAAGAACAATACTTATGTTGTGTGAAATAAGTGTTTAGTTTTTTCTTTATGTTTTCCATGATAAAATAATATTAGTTTCTTATATTAAAATTTTAATTAAGTTTTTTTCGTTCGTCATTTCCTATGCTTGTCGGCAAATTTTTAAATACGCATTCACGACCAAACGTGTCGTTCGATTTTCTTTGAATATGACATGAATGCATTAAAAACGGCGTATGTTTAAGGACTTTTATATATTTTAAATTCCGTATCAAGATAGTGGTCATTTTAATGGTTCTATTTCATGCAATGTTCAGCTTTTTTTCAAAGATTCTTGCCAAACGTTTCACGCTATAAAAATTTGAAGGCTACCACCACTTTGAGCATAAAGTTTTCTACATATTCAAGGGAAAAGTTTAGAGATAATGTTATAGAAGTGTGTTGTTGACCTACCGAGAGCGAGGGAGAGGACGCCTCTTCTCCCCTTCTAGGCTGAGCAATGACAACACTGGCTAAACTTTTAAAGACTGCGATCTTGGATTTTTTTTAGACGCGAGGTTCTACTCTTCACAGAACTATTAGTTTATCAAGTTAAAATATTCTATTATAATACTTTTTATTTCTTAGTTTAAACCCACCCATGAGCTGTAATAACCTTTATGCCTAAATGAACACAAGACATAGTATGAAGTGAGTTTTAAATTTTCCCGGCCCATGATTTAATAACTCGGTACTTTTTATCTTAAACTTTAAAAGCGTTTTTGAGTATGACACTTGTATTTCTGTTTTCCTTTATGATAGCCAAAAGCCGAATAGTAACTCATTTTTTTATATTCAAAATGATTTAGCTTACAACATGCCCCATACACGGCGGATCTTCAGTGGAATCGGGTTTCAAACCTGCGACCCTCCGGTTCCGAGGTCGAGACCTTACCACTAGGCCACCGCGGCCTAGGCACATGTTCAAAGTGAAATACAGTGAAACATGCCTCTAAAATGCACAGTTATGACTGTCCTATGAATGTGACATCACATGAAATAACTTTATTAAAAGCTTTGGAAATTAAATAGACATTTAATTTGAAAAAAATTATAATAAAGCAGATTTTTCAGAAGTATTTCGAGTATTATTGCACAATTAAAGCCACTTTTTTATTCAGTACAAAAATTTAGTAGTCCTTTTAGAGAAAGAGTAGCTTTCTTTCTCCATTGATTCTATAATAAGTTTGAATAAGGATCGAATTAATTTGAAAAACAAAAAAAAAAAAAATTGTTTTGTGACCAAAAGTTTCAGTGAAATTGAAACATTTCCAGGAATCTGAAGGAAAAGGTATCGAAGACATCGTTGATGAAGCACCGGACTTTTCGCTACTCTCTAATGGATTTAGCTCCACTGCGACCGATTTTTCTTTTTTCTGTCACTTTGAGAACACCGTTCCTGGAAGGACTTTCTCATGTGCGCTAAATTAATCTGTCGAGTTCCTCCCTCTAACTATAATTCCCCAGAAAATATTCCGGTCAGGAATCGGGAACGTAATTTATCTGCGTTAATCATCGGTTTAGTGGCACGATGCTCGCCCTTACTTTACCCACCCCCACAGAGTTTTCTCTTTTTTCTCTCTCTTCCTCATCGTTCCTGGGGCCATGTTTCCGCTCTTTTCGCTTTTCGAGGGCCCACTCATCCCTAATAATCCCTTTATCCCGTCTCCCTTTCCTCCGACCTACTGTCCTTTTTTCTTCAAAGGATAGTGGTTTCCTTGCTTTTTTTCTGAAAGATATATTCCTCCCCCTCGAAGAATCGGAAACAGCATTCCCTTCTTGGAGAAGCCTGTGTATCTATACAAACTAAGACAAAGAAAGAATTCTGGGATTAATTGAAAGAAGGGTTGGGTTAATGTATCCCGACCGCCTGGAAAGATTTCTGTCGGAGTGGAAAGCAATACAATAAATGATGCGAACCGTTCTAATCCGTAAAAGTGAGATGCATTGAAAAGGGACTATATAGTCTTAGGTCCGTCTTCTATGAATTTGTGGTTAAAGTATGATTTCTGTAGTGTCACAGTGTGATTATAGCGGAGTTGCAATAAAATAATGAGAGTTCCGTCAAATAAAGAAAACAGGGGCCAAAAGAGTTAAGACTAGGGTGAAAAGTAAGAAACCTCGAAAGAGTATTGAATTCGATTTATTTATTTTTGGAACTATAAGTTTAGAAGTTTCTGATGTCTTTAGTACAGTAGTAATGAATTGTTTAGATTATGAAGAAGAAACATATATTTTTCATTTTACAAAGAATATGCAGATGGCAGCGGTGGCCTCATGGTAAGATATGGCTTCCGGACCAGAGGGTTTCAGTTTTTAAACTCGATTCGACCGAATATTTGGCCTGTACGTGGGCCTTCTATAAGTTCGATGTCAAGAGTCAAACGTCTCTGCGCTGGTGTGTCGTGAAAGTTAATAGAAGGATGGGCCGGCTCAGGCTCATCCTTATAGTCTGACCACGATTCAAAATTGCGAGGTACGTTCCAAACTATCCTCTGTGTTGCTTCCTTCCTTTTTGCTTTCAAAATTAAATTGCTTCATCGAAGAATTGGAAGCAAAATTTCTAGAGTAGCAGAGAACCTAGATATCCGTACAAATTAAGAAAAAGAGAGTTCTATGACGAATTGAAAAATAAAGGTTATGTTAATCGAGTTAAAAGAGGCCCTGAATGCCAGGAAGTTTCTGGTTTGGAATGAGTATCCATATATAATTTGCATTCCACACAAATACACTGTATTTTTTTTTAAAAAAAGTCTTTTTAAATATGGCGCTTTGTTGTGTAACTACATTGTTCAAAGAAGAAATCAAGTATATATTTAGTAAAAGTGTCTCTCCCCGTTGACGAATTTGGTTCAAAATTTGATACACAACCATTTGTTTTAGTTTTTATGGCGCAAAGCCCATGTTTGGCTGTGCCGCGCCAAGCATGTGACGGATCAATAAGATTGCGATAACTTATAAAATGGTGCTTAAAAATCTAAAATTTGTCGGCTGTTTAAGAGGTTAAAAATAATTTTAAAGAGATTAAAAGCAAATAATGCGTCTAATTTTGAGTCATCATATTGACACATGCACATGACACAGATAGACAGACATAATTTCAAAACAAAAAGATTTTTAGCTTTAGTTTTATTTATAACTTAGAGATTCGTCAAAATCTTGAGATCGAATTTTTTAATGGTTTCAGTACTTCCTCTATAACAAGGATGCATATATAGAAGAAAAAAGCTCATTGCAGGCTTTCACCGGAGCATATATGCGGTTTATAAAAAAAGTCTGCGAATAAGTGTTTTTAACTTTAAAAAAACCCTGCTGTGCCATTCATTAACTAATGCTTCACTTAGAGTCAACTTTATGCTGTATTTTTTCTAGCTTGGATGTGCACAATAACATAACGGGGCAAAATAATTGATTTTCTGCTTTCAGGTCCCTAAACCCCACACTTAATCAGAGAGTTTAAGGAAAACAAAAAGAACTCTTTTTCTGTATTCATGGAGAGACAGCATGATAGAATATGAAGAGAACACAATGTACACAATTCGTATTCTGAATTTTTTCTCTCCTGTTTTCTTAAAGGCTAGCTTCATTAATAACGCCGTACCAGTTGTCTAGAAGACGCTTATTTTATTTTTGGAAGTGAAATCTTAAAAATTTTCAACAATGCATTCTCTCTAAAATTAATTTAAGCAGTTTTTATATTAGTTGAAGATGTCCCTTCCTTTTTTTTGTTCCGTCAATATTTGTGTTTCTTCGTAGTATTTTTCTTCTGGTGGTTTTAATAAAGCTTTTTTCAAACTTATGGTTGTTTATTTAGTTAAGTCCTTTTTACTGGCACAAAGATTTTCATTTTATTTTTAAATTATATTTATAAATCAATACAGTTATTTGAAAATTTGTCTTCAGTGATGTAAGTTGGGAAATCATCTTAAAGTTTTAGTAAATTAAAAATGAGAAAAAATTTATCGTTAAGAGTCTCAATTTAATTGCAAGGAAAGCTTTAATTTAGAATAAAGAACACCTATATATTATTTCACCATTTTTTTAACTACGTATAATGTTTAGAGAGTGTTTCTTAAAAGCATGCATTATTATTTATCAAACTGGACTAAAAAGCAATTCATTTTTATTTAATCTTTTATCATCAGCTTTTAAGAGTAATTTAATTATTTCTTATGCTGGGTGTGTGATCAAAAAAAAAAATACTTCGTTTCCAAAAATTTGTATTTATTTTAAAATAATATCGTCTGAAAAACCATTTTAATGATTGTTTTATTTAAGAAATCTTTTATATTGGCAACGTTTATAATTATTATTTTCAGATTTTTGTAAAAATGTATTTATATTATTCTTTGTTATGTTTGTGTTACTTCAATTTAGAATTTCTGATTGTAATCCTATGTTTTTATCCTTTTTTCTACTGCTGGCGTTCGTTAGCTCTGTATGCTATATAGGATTCTGATTACAAAGATAAGATTTTATTCTTATACGAAGAATTCTGATTATAATGGCTATATAGTATTTTTTCTTCCTTGTGCTTATGCTTCGTTAATGTACAGCTTTAATTACAATGGAGACGAAATTAATGAAAGCCTTTAGATAAGAATGGTAGGCTTTGATTTTATATGAAAGCGTATTAATAAAAGTTGCTGAAGATTTTAATCGGAACAAATGAATTTATCGACATTTATGAAGCAATCTTAATTTAGATTCCAATCTAATTTTTATTTTAAAGTAGTAACATTCAGGGAGTCTCAAATTCATTTAATACCTTCTTTAACAATGTAGGATAATTCCGCTGTCATTTTAAAGGGAAGAGCACCGAATGAAATCTATTTATGTTCACGAATCTAGATGCTGAAAAATATTATTAATTCTCACTTAACAAAAAATAACCTTATTCTAATTGAAAAAAAAACAAAACTGTATGTGAAGTTCAAAATCTCTGTAAAGATTCGAATGTCTTTCGCCAAATGAAAATGAAGAAAATTTAGCAGCTATTTTTCATATGTTGAGAAGCCAAAAAAGTAAGTAAATTTATGAAATGATTTATTGAACAATTTTAATAATTTTGAAAGAAAATATACATTTGTTTGGTTAATAAATTTTCTGAAAATACTCGTGTGTGTATGTATATATGTATGTGTGATTATGTCGAAATTTTGCTCCACGGCAGTTTTCAGTGTCTTCATGTCTCGTCATCAACAAGATGGCAGAAAAATATAAGATATTAAGAATATATATGTATGAGCTAAAACTTCGGAAAACCTAAACTATTTTATGTGAAGAAATAAATTTTCTAAAAACATTTACTTGCATATTCATTTCCTGTGACCATCATTTTAAACTATACTGCTATTATATTATTTGAGATCAGATGCATGTTTTGTCCACCTACATAGCTTTTCGAATTCGGAATTCACAACTTATTGCTCTGTTCCAGTACTTAATAAATGTTGGTATAACAATAGTATTGAATTGGTAGAACAGTAGTATTGGATTTTTTTGAGAGTTGAATATCCTGAATACTCATGTTTATTTATAACTAAAATACAAAATTTAAATTGCCTTTCGATGATGACTATTCGAAGATTCAAGTTTTAAAAATTTCAGTTTGTGCATGATCCCTCATCATTTAGCTCTTCTTAGAGTGAAATCAAAATTCGCTTGGATAAATGCCGATATCTTTCTGAATATTAACGGTATTGAACTGGGATTTTTATATAAGCTACCCTATATATCTGGTTCTGAAGTTATGGAAGAAAAGTTATTCTATAAAGGGACGAGACTCAAGTTTGTGTGTAGTGCTGCTGGAGAATCCATTCAATTTTAGGAACCATTTTTTATTAGGCTACGTTCCACAGCACAGAACATTAAAGTTACAAGACACAAGACAAGACAGAGAACAACATCACGATACAAGCGCACTGACTAGAATGACAGAGAGGCGTCATGGGAAAAAATGGCTCCAGTAGCGCCACCTACCATAGAAAGGAGAAGGCAGTTGATTGTAACCGCTACAATTCAACATTTCGCTCATGCACAGTAAACAATTATATACTATAAATAGTCATAATTCTTGTAATATTCAAAGTATTTATTTCAAATTTTAATACAATGCTTCCCTAACATGTTGTCACACATTCTGTAAGTTCCGTATAATTTGGCAGAAATTGGTGTAAATATTATGCACATCAAGCAAAACCATTGATGGAAGTTTCAACTCATTATCAGCTTTCTGTGAAACGGAGTAAGTCGGAATTCATCACTTTCTCCTCGCCTCCCTAAATGCCCTTGTGACCGAATCTCTACTGTAAAATGTGAGTTCCGACGATTTTACGTCTCACGATTCTCCTCAACTGATTGCGAACCACTGTATCCGTATTAACTCCAAATTTTTTGCATCTTAAAAATGTTGCTCAACTTTTGGACAACAGTGTATATGGGATTCAATCTAATGAAATTAATTAAAAAAGAATTGATTTATTTTCTATTAATGAATATATTGGTCACTGTATTTAACACCCTCATGCCTGTGCGTACCGCTGGTGCCTCGCACTTAGATGTCCCATCAGTGGCGTATACCACCGGTGGCTCGAAATTATACGTCCCATCAGGCGGCGCGTACCATTTGTGGATTGCACTTGAATGTTTCAACAGGCGGTGAGTACCATCAAAAATTTAGTTCGTTTAGTAACAAGAAAAAAATCCCATATATTTGAAAATTAAAATAACGGAAATTTAACGTATATTAATTGAAAAAGTAGGATTTATTTTATTTCAACTCAATTATTATATAAACATAACTTATATAATAAATTCGATAATACAAATATGACAGTTCAATATTATAAACATAATTGTTCATTTCTGTGCAATTTTTTAAAACATTTCAAACAAGTGCTGACAGAAACATGACATTAATAGTGGTAAAAAGAATAAAGAGCAGTAATGGTTAGCAGTGCGGTAAAATTTCATTTTAGTTCGGCGCAACCCGATAAAGCAAAGCGCTCTCAGAGTAGCCGCCCATGGGAGAGAAACATGAAATCCAGAGCCGGCATGAACGTGCTGAACGACAAATATCAAGCCAAAATATCATAATGAATATAAATACTTGATAAATTTTCGCTTTGATGATTCATTTAATTTAAATTGAATTTTGCTTCAATCTAACTGCACCTCGTCTTAAGTTGTGGTATCATTTTTTTTCTTCAGCAGGATGGGCAATAGATTCCAAATTTAAATGGAATCAATTCATACTCACATTATAAATAACAAATGGGCCACACTAATTTTATTTTGGATTCCATTGAGTTTCTTGTAGGAATGATTTCACAGCATAGTGCAAGGTAACGAAGATGCTAGAAAACAAACGCAGGTTTGCTTGTCATGCGTAGATTTTGGACATAACATGAAGCGACTTAAATTGCACGGTTCTCTTTAAATGTGTCACGTGACAATGGACTAATTCCATAGAATATTAGCTGATATGCTGCTTTTCACAAATGAATAAGATAAACGGGAGGCGAAAATGCTGAGGTTACGTGTGATAAGTGAGATAATTTAAACCTATACATTTTAATTATTCCAATTTAACATACTACATAACATACACTGTAGAGCCAGTAAAACTGGTACACTTTCTTAATATCGTGTCGGGCCCCCACGAGCACGTAGAAGTGACGCTAAACGACATGGAATGGACTCGGATAACATCTGAAGGTATCCTGGAGGAAATTTTCACCATGAATCCTGCAGGGCAATCAACAAATCCATAGGAGCGCGAGGTGGTGGAGATCTCTTCTCAACAGCATGAAGCAAGGCACCCCAGATATCTTCAATAATGTTCACATGTCTGAGGATTTAGGTGACCAATGGAAGTGTCTAAAATCAGAAGAGTGTTCCTGGAACCACTTGGTAGCAACTCTCGACGCGTGGGGTGTAGCATTGTCCTGCTGGAATTGCCCCAATCCGTCGGAATGCACAATGGACATGAATGAGTGTAGGTGATTGGACAGGATGCTTAAGTAAATGTCACCTGTCAGAGACGTCTCTAGACGTATCAAGGGTCCCATATCACACCAACTGCACATGTCCCATATCATAACAGAGGCTCCACCAGATTGAACAGTTCTCTGTTGACAAACAGGGTCTATGTATTAATGATATTGTCTCCATATTCGTGCACATGCATCCGTCCGATACAATTGGAAACGAGACTCGTCAGACCAGGCAACGTGTTTTCAGTTATCAACAGTCCAATGGTAGTGTTGTGGGTCCCAGGCGAGGCGTAAAGCTTTGTGCCGTGCAGTCAACAACGGTATACGAGTGGGCCTTCGGCTCTCAGAGCCCATATTAATGACGGTCCGTTGAACAGTTCGCACGCTGACACTTATAGATGCCTCAGCATCGCGTCTGACCTCAATGGTCCAGTTCTTTCAAGGTCTTTTTTCCGGCCGCACCAATGTCGGAAATTTGATGTTTTACCGGATACCCTATATTCATGGTACACTCGGTCAAATGGTCGTACGCGAAAATCTAAATTCCATCGCTACTTCGGAGATGCTATGTCCCATCTCTCGTGCGCCGGCTATAACACCACGTTCAAAGTCACTTAAATCTTGATAACCTGCCATTCCACAGCAGGAACCGATCTAATACATTTTTCAGACAACAGTTTTCTTAGATAGGCGTTGCCGACCGCATCGGGTTGCGATGAATGGTTGCATATCTCCGTTATTTGCATATGCGCGCCTGTAACAGTTTTTCTGGCTCCTTAGTGTATATACACTAATAAAATAAATTATCAAGAAAAAATTTTTGGAATATGTAACTAATTTTAGCCGATTTAAATCAGTATTGCCTAATAGAAAAAAGACGAGGTGGGCTTTGGTGTGAGTTTATTCTAATGTCCTTCCGTTCCATGTATACTTTTTCCCCTCTTACGGACTGTATAAAGGCTGTACCAGCAGATGTTTTTCCTTCTGCATACAGCTGGTAGAGCAGTAATAACACTATGTTTCTTCACGTATATAACCTTTGAGGTCTTTAATCTCTCATTAGATAGTTTTACTTCCCGGCCCCAATACATCATAGCATGTATAATGAGTCGACATCTAGTTAATGAAGGAGCTTAATAGAAGGTAACAACACAGGTCGTTTAAAGAGAGAATTATCTGATCTTCGAATGATTTGGAAAAGGTAAAAGTACTTTCCTGCTCCATACTCAAAATCCTCGGTTTTAGAGGACATTTGAGTTTTAGCCAACCCTGTAATCTAAAGGTTAAAATTAACAATTGAATCGGCCGTTTGAATAAGAGAACAAGCGCCAAAAATCGAAAGTGGGCCACCTTGCAAATTATGACTGTGGTGACAAATCAGTGGACGGAGGTCTTTCTTCCGGTTGCCCGTTCACATCACATATTGTTGTGAAAATTTGACTTTTATCCACTTACGGTAATTTCGATTAATATAATGAGAATGTATCAATTTTATATTCAGAGAAGATAAATGTAAAAATATAGTGCAACGTATGCCGGTCCAGTTTGCCATGGATAAAAATAAATATTCTTGAAAATAAGAAATACACAGTTTTCCTTATCCCGGACGGACAGAGCCCCCATTGCATCCGGATCCGGAGGATTTTGCCCCTCCTGCCCCCCTCTCTCGGCGGGTCTGCTTCAAACTACCGGTTTAGTTGAACTTTTTATCTTTATTGTTTTTCTTATGGAGTAAAACTTCGATTAACCGTCACCGTTCGGATCAGGGCTGTGACGGCTAACCGAATAGACGAATATCACTTATTACAAAATTATTTCACTTCTGGCTTGGGAAGAAAGTGGAAATAGAATCCTTTAAAAGTGCATTATACTTTCATGTTGTGTTTAATTTTACAAAAAGACCAATATAAACTTCAATATAAGAGTAGTAACATACAGAAACGTATTGCAATACTATTAAACCTACGTTTTTAGATGATGACGCATGACAGAAACTGACGGTTAATCGAAGTTTTACTGTAAAAAAAATTCATATTTATCTCATCTTCTGGAAGCTGATACTGGATGCTAATTAAATAAATATCTAAGCCTACACCTACCTGGAAGCACCTTCTGTCTCCGTCGCAATTACTTTGTACCTGTTCCCCCTCACTGATGTGATGGCCTTTTCTCGGGCAGCTTGACCATCACCTCCGATTCCGATCGCTCGCAAGTGGGCCGGCCATTCATCACTTGACCGATCACGTGAGGTGTCGCCCTTTCGCGACGCGACAATCATTATTTACACACTCACTCTCGGATCGGAGCGAGAACTTTTTCCCCACGCCAGATGGAGCCTGCGAGAAATTAATGATGGTGCCCTCCTTCGGGGGGCGAGGGAAAAAAATCATAACGACATTTAAGAGAAGGAACTCTGCTTTATGATGTATTTGACTTGTTTTGTTTGGTCCCTTTTTTGTTTTGCTTCCTTCTAAGAGTAGAAGAAGAGTTGATAAAGCCCTGAATGTTTGGGATGTTGTCTGTCCCTTGTTGCTTGTTGGAGAATCATCAGTGAGGACCTTAAAAAAGTGCTTTTCGTGGCTGGTAATGATAAGAGGGGACATGTCAAGGCTGGAGATGTTAAAGCGGGTTTGTTTGGAAAGGAAGGGGGAGGGGACATAAAACAAATGGTTCCGTAGAAATTTGTTACAAAAACTCTGCGATGAAATCTGAATTGAAAATTAGGAACTTTCAGAAAAGGAATTCGGTGAGGTGTAAAAAGAGGTTATTTGATCGTATATCTTGTAAAATGCTTTTGAATGAAAATAGATGATATGTTTTACTCGACGAATTAAAGTGAACTTACAAGAAAGAAAATGCATACCAAAAAAGTATTTTAAAATTTATTGTGATTTGTCTTTACATCTCTCTTTTTTCTCTCAATCTTTTTCATGTGATCTATTCAAAATCTTATCTCTCTCTCTTTCTTTTATGCGATCTATCTAACGTTCGATGTTTTCATCAACACATGAGGTTGACGGTCATTCCCTCTTTGCATTATTCTTACAGTCTTCAAGACCCTCAATGAAACGCTTGATCCACTTGAAAAGAGCCGTTTTCTTCAGTGTATTCCTTTCATAAACAGGCCTCAGCATTTCATAAATTTTCTGAGAGTTTTTTGTCCCGAAGTTTGACTAAAAATTTGATGTGGAGTCTTTGTACCATCTGTTCATTAGTCTCCATCGTCGACAAGAGCAAAAACATATTACAAAAAAGTCCCTGCCTTTATATGTAACCGGAAACCGACTTACCCCCGCTTTGCCCTAGAGTTCGGGGTCAGTTGAAGAACGATCGCTGCAACAGCTCATATACTGAGGTTGTAGTACTAAGGCCATCACCGGCCTCGGCCCGGCGAGGAGGTACGTATCATCATCGGTGGAGGGTAACTCAACCCCTACCATTACTATAAATTACTATTACTATACATTATTATTACTATTCTATATTATTACTATTACTATTCTATACGTTATTTTTATTATTATTCTATAATATTAGTATTACTATTCTATACATTATTATTATTCTATGCTATTACTATACATTACTATTACTAATGAGTACTAAAATTCAGCCCCACCATAATATATCATTACTCCAGGAGAATCTAGAAACCACTTATTTATGAGGCGGCTTCTCATCCACATACTCCTGATGTCCTGCCCTCCGGGTGAGTACTTTTACCTGCACGCTTGCCTCGCCTTTTGACAGTTGCCCTGGTCCCTTCCCGTCTTCACGCCCTACTTGGGTAAGCCGGGCCGGAGTGAGTATCCATAGCTCTCCAATGGATTCCTCTCAAAAGAGCAGACAGTGCCCATGAGCAAACATTATCGCATACCGTCCTTGGGGCTTACGTTGCGTATTTATTGGACAGATTACGCATTGATTCAACTAAGAGTCTATAGAGCCCTTGTATAATGTTTACGACTCCACGTAATTTTTGTAGGGAATTATATTTCAGGAATGAATTAATTTTATCTTAAACAGTTACAAATACGATAATTCCATGTACTTGAGAAGCATGGGAACTACGACTAAAAGGTTAAAAATGCTCCTATACTAAGCATTAAACAAAAGCGAATGTTTATAAACCAATAATGCTGTCGTATATTAAATCTCCGTTGCCGAATAACCCTTATTAATGAATAGCTCTGATAAAAAGGAAGAAAAATTCTTGTGAAAATGTTTTAACTTGTGATTTAAATTCAGTAGAAATCTAACGTTGTTATTCTACGAGTAAAATTGTAAGAAAAGAATATTAACTAGTTTAATTATCTCGTATGAAGACACACGCAAGGATGAAATTCAAATTCAGAAAACATGTATCTTGCCTCTTCTCATTTTAAGACTTTTGAAAGTTATCCCAGTATTCATTCTAATTTGAACATCCTTAAAAGAAACTGACAAATCAAAGGTTTAAGGAAATATTTTATTTCTAGTTTTGGCATAATTTCCCCAAAATTACTCGGTTTTCCTTCCTTTTAGCTAATAAAAAGTTGTTAAAAGTCGAAAACAGCTTCTACTTGAGTGAATTTGATGAGTTGCTTTTGAGAATAAATCCACTAAAAGTAAAATAAAAAAGAACCAAAATCCAAAATGGAATTGCATCTTTCAGGTAGTTTGCACCAAAATGATAAAATGCGTTTTGACTCGGAGAGAAGGTATTTAATTCTCTTTTCTCTAATCCAGCAAAAACATTTTTCATCAAAACTAATTTATTTGAAAGGAAATGTTCAGACTGGAAATTAAACAGCAGAGAAGAAGATCGTTTTTAAAAGCTTACATTAAAAATAATTTATTTGAATCCTTCGAATCATAAAATTTATTTCTTAACCTCTGGCATGAAGCGTGCTTCTCTTTTTTCATTCCTCCATCGGTAAATATTTTATTCCCCACGATTGCTTTTATTAATAAATGGCTCAAGACAAAAATCCGAACGCATTAGGAAGAAAGTCTGTTTCCAGACGGCGAAGATATTGATCTGGAAGTAATTAAGTTTATCTTTCTTTTAGCCCGGAAAACATCCATAAAAAGGATATTACAGAAGGGAATTTCTTCGGATTTTATTGATTAGCGATGAATTTAATTAAAATGTTAAAAATATTTTATGATCATTAATTAGATGTATTCATGATAATGCATCCAAAAGTAATGATGCATTTCCTGATAGTTTTGGAGCATGGATTTGAAAAGTTTTATGGATTTAAGCGATCAGATAGATGGCTTTACCAATTTTCTATGCATCCTTGATTCAGTGTTGAAAAGTAAAAAATAAAAGCATTTTTGGACCTTTTTAGTATTTGGAACACAAAATATTCTGAAAGAGACGGCTGTAAGCGTAAACAATTATACATTTTTATATTTTACTTGATGCATAACAGAAGATTGCTGAAATTTAGGTTTTGTTAAATTTGTCTACTAACTGAAAAATGAAATTAATATATATTCAAACGATAATTTGTTGTCAAATTAAAATAATAAATATTTCGTTTAAAAGAATTGAATTTATTCATAAGATTCAACTTTAACAACTTTTGCATCTATCACATTTTGTTCACATTCGTTATTGAAAATAAAATGTGTTGTTTGGTGGTATAGGTAGCAAGTAAAATCGTACTAGCACAAAAGAAACTAGGTTTCTTTTTGAACCACAACATTCATACGAGATTTGTAATCGCGTTTTCAGTTGAGAAATTAATACTTCATTTTTTCCTTGAGATACTGTTATTTTTTAAAGCTGAAAGGTTTTCAGACGCCACTTTAGCTAGCTACAATATCAGTAAATATTTTGCAGGATTAAGATTTCACAATTGGAGGGATAAGTGGGAAATACTTCTAATTACGAACCTGCATATTCTGAAATTACCAGACTTAAAAATACGGTCGCCAAAATGAAATTGCTTTTGGGAAATTATTCGCCAAATATGGTTATCCTGAATCCCCCCCCCCTTTTTTTTCCCTTTTGGAAAACTTTTTATCAGTTATATAGATAATGGCGAGCTTGGCGACGAACCCGCACCATGTTAAGTTTTACCGATTTGTTTTCAAGATTATCTTCGTATATCTTTAAACTCTTATTTACTTTTTTTTTGCACTTTCATATTTTTCTTTGCTAGTTTCATTTGAACGTTCAATGTGTCTTCTAAATGCTTATCAAATCAGTAAAAAGACCTTCTTCGAGACTAAAAAAATTATTTTGCGCTTATTTAAGTTAAAGAATCAGAAAAAAATTTATTAAGATCAACCATAAATGTTTTTTTGCTCGGATGCACAGTGTCCTCATTATAGGAAGCGAAGTTAGCAGGGTTTGCGTAACAAACTTGGGATGGTTATTACGCAATTCTACTCGGGTTGGCGAGCGTTAGCAAGCATGGGGCAGCGCCTCTAGTTTTCTTTAATTTCATATGCCTTGTTTTAGAACATGCGTGGACGAATATAATAGAAAATAAAGTTTAATATTTTTCACCACAGTGAGTTAAAACAAATACAAAAACTTCTCGCATTTGCAAAAGGCAACAAAATTCATGAATCGTTTTCCACAATCATAATATCTCGAATTAAGCTGCAGATTATTATAAACACAGAAGAAATAACATAAAATCGTGTATAGTATCGTGTTTGATTTCGAAATATAAATGAATGAAAAATAATCGCTTGGAAAAGCGTCGCCTAGCATAGAATAAAGCAAATTAATAAATAAAAATTGGGCTTCATATATCTCAACTTATCGTATGTTGCAAAATAAAACAAAAATTATCATACATGCATTTCAGCTTCGCAATTTACTTTTTCGAAAATTGCATTCTTCATTTAGTAAGAATAATTCAAATGGTTGCTTACTTTCTAGGTACCAGATTTTGCAGTAGTATTTTCTTTTTGAAATCATATTCCCACAGAGCCAAATAAATTGCTACATTATTGTCTAAGAAGATTTATTCACAAACTATTTATAAATGCTTTTTACATACATTAAATTCACCATTTTCATTTGGTTTCACTATAAGTATTGTTTCAGTTCCTTCTTACATTATCCATTATCTTTTCATCTTTTGTCAAAATTCAGCTTTCAACAATTATCCTATTTTAATACGTTTAAAGTTGAAGTTGCATTCTGGAGGGTTTTCATTTATGAACCATATCACGTGATTTTTTTTGTAAGCGCTCTTTTTATCAACTCAAAGTTGCAACAATACCTGCTCATTATATTTATTTAGGAGTAATTGACTTGTCTATTCTGAGTTTTTTTGCTTTAGAGTTTTAAATTCTTCAAAATTATTGTAAGGTACAATGCTTGGACAAATTATAGTTTTGAAAGTTTTATTTTTCAGTCCTAAATTGTGTTTTCTTCAGTAAAGAATAATGCCATTGCTGTCAAACTCCGAAAGAACGTGTACAGTTCTTCTTAGTGTTGAAAGTATACAGAGTGGTCATAAATTATTGAACCCATTACAAAAATTAACAAAAAAAAAACTAATAATGTTAGACTGCGTTTTTTGTTTTAAATGAGAGAGCAAATTAAAAAGTATTTTTTTCAGATAGGTGGCGTACCATTACGGCGTTCTAAATTTGCTACAGCGAGAGATTTCCATACGCAATGGCTACCGATCAGCAGAAGCCGATGTGCGTTTTCTGGTTTCCTTGTTTAGTTTTTCTTGAATATCTCGAAAACTATTCATTTTTCGAACTGCAATTGATTTAACAAATTAAAGAGAGTAAAATTCCCTATCAATACATGCTTTTATTTTTCTTCTAGCTTTAAAAGTTTTGCAGATAATAGCTCTAAAAAATGGGAGATGTCCAATAATTTACGACCACCTATACAATAGTAACAGCGCGTTACCTATCTGGAAACAAACTTTTTAAAATGCGGTTTCATTTAAAGAAAACTGTAGTTGTAACATTATTATTTTTTAAAATTAATTTATGAAAATGGGTCCAATAATTTATGACCATCCTGCGCATTACACTGGTAGGAAAAAAACACTCAGTTATTACAAATGGTAATTTCTCAGAAAAAGCAATCAAACCCTTAAATAAAATGTGGTGCAGTATGGCCAACATTCCGTATCTTGTTCCATACAATCCCAAAATAAATTGTGCTGATTGCTGACGACAAATAAAATTAAGCGAAACACTGCGAAAACGCGCACCACCGTAAAAAAATTGAGATCAGAAAACTAAAAGTTGAATGTAAGCATTGAATTTTCAGTGATTGTTTTTAACTGCTATTTGTCTTCAACTAACTATTGTTTCCCTTTCTTGAAAATGATAGAAATTTCCACCACTGAAATATTGAAATCTCATATATATCTACACATTTTTTTATCCCTCTTCGGAGGAAATGAGTCCCAATCCCTTGACCTTCCGACTTGTATGGTATCTGTCACCAGGCCACCTGGTCGTTTATAATTAATCGAAACATAAAATCTGAGACATTTGATTATGAGATAAAAAAGGAACTATATTTTTACTATATTGCATTAAAAAATTTAAATCTCTACATACCACAGGCAAAGAATTTTTTTAAATTTGAGAATATATAAATATTCATACATTAACTATGAATATTCATATAATAAATATAAACATGGAGTAAACAAAGAATATGCAAAATCTAATTCTTATAAAGAAAAGAATTCCTTCATAAAATGCGAAACTTCTCAAAATATAAATTTTTGTTTTCTTTATATATTTAAAAGCTGCATTATCATAATTCTTTCGTAATCACGGAGCACAAAAGGCTAATTTAAAATTTTGATTTTAAATTCACACCTCCTCCACTTTCTGACATGATTATGATAACGAATGTAGTTAGTCTTAGTTATAGCGAACGTCTCGCCTTTTTAAAAGCACTTCACTTGTTCTAAGAAACTTTTCAAAGAAATGGATGCAAATTTTATTACAATATAATGGAAAAATATAAAAGGATAACCCTAAATGCAACAAAAATGAAATTCCCTGAATTGTTTGAGAAAAAATTGCAAACTAAGTTCTATAGAGTTTGTTATTATCGAAACTTAGGCAGATGTGAATTTTAGTTTTTGCTTATCGAAAAAAGAAAGATTAGGCCTGCAGAGTGCCTTCATGCATGTATCGGTGAAGTAGACAATTCAATTACTCCTTTCTTAAGTTTCTTAGAAATGTTTTAAAATTCTATACTGCACTCTGTAATAATAATAAGGGACTAAAAGAAACAAACTTATTTAAGTGATTTCCTTATCGGGAAATTGAATTGATTTCGGGAAATAGTGGAAAGAATAAATTATATTTTCCATTTCTTAATATAAGTTTTATTTCTTTCCGTTTTAAAAGCTCAAACCGCGTTCGTTCGTACACAGCATTATCAGATGTAAGCAAATTTTGCCGTCCTTGGATTGGTGCCAAACACATATGGCTTTAATACAATGGGGTGTCTTCAGTGGCGAATTTTGACAATATGAGGCCCGAGGCACAAAATTGTTTTAAGGCCCCTCTCCCTACTCTATGTCGTAAATTCACCGTCGGCCTAGAACTGCGATGTACAGTAGATTCTCACCAATACAGCCGATAGCAGATCAGAGAATTGCCGGATTAAACAAAGAGATGGATTAATGGAGGTTCATTAAAAACGCATTTTAATAGTGAGACGTATGTTTATTGCACAAAATATTGCAAAATTATACTCTATATAAAGATTACAAAATATAATTCAAAATTCGAGCAGAAACCTATTGTTTACGTCGTGCCAGGTCACTGCAAGACATCCACATGCATTGAATTATTTTCCTTTTAACTCTCCCCACTCGCCTTTGTCAACACGCCAGACTACGGAAAGGCTGGATTTGTGCAGTGCCGGATGATTGAGGGTCTACTATATGTCGAATGAATTTTGAGACCTCCAAGGTCTCGAGGAATGAAGCGAGCGTCTCTAACACCTGTGCGAAAAACCGCCACTGGGTGTCTTTACATTTCAGCCTGAGTTTGAGAATACTAAACCTCACCTTTCTAACGCAATAGATTGGCGGGAGCGAACCCTTCCCCAGGCCAGAACCCTCTTCCCATAATTTTTCATTTTTGTATTCTTAAAAGTCTTGTACTAGAACCCAGTAATTTATGGTGAGTTTAAAAACAATCACTAGAAAAATTAGGATAAATTTAAAATAAAAAAAATTAACTTAATTTAAACAAAAACAACACAAAATTTATTTATGAACAATAAAATTTAGAGAATAAAATTTAAACAATGTTTACATGGCTCGCAATCGCAGCAGCCAAACAAAAAAAAAAACAAAGAACAATGGAAACCAATATCATACAAAGATAAACTCAGAGTTAATCGAAAAAAACAAACAAGGAATCCATTCTAGTCCATGACGACGGCTTCTTAGCAAGAGTTATTCAAGAAGCAGCGTGTGTCCGTTGTAGTCATGGATGTTTAAACACATTCGTCAGTCCATGTTTCGCCATTGCAAGATTTTATTATATGAGATGCAAGCAATTTCGAGTAATTTCTGTAACATTATGCATATATTGTTTAATGACACTGTTTTGTGAATCATATCTGCATTTGTTTATTTTTTAATGACCATGCATCACGTACCAGTGTACATGAGGTTTCTGCCAATATCTTCCGATGTACAGCTGATTTCATTTGGTATTCCTGACTTATGCTTTCAATTTACCCTGTGTTTGTGAGATAAGAGATGGAAAGAACAAAGGAGAACTTGCTATGATTGCAATAAAATGACTGCATATATTTATCTACATTTATAATTGATGACATACAGGATTGCTATAATCAAAATTCGCCAGTTGGTCCTAGAGCCATTTCTAGGACTCTAAACGAAACAAAATTTCACTAGTATTTAGTACAAGTGATGCTGTTTGTGAAAACCAATAAATAAATTTTCATCAGTAGGTGGCGTTGCACTAAAATATGAGGCGAGTTTTGTAGATTTTATTTTATTCACTGAAGCAAAATTAAAAAGTTCATTTCAAGGGATTTTTTAAAGTTTAACTAAAAACGCTGTTGAAATTCACTTTTAATGCAAAGTTTTGTTTAAAAAATCGTTTTTATCTAATACGATGCACTACTTCTCACTACTTTTTCTTGTTTTTAAAGAATGCTTCACTTGTACTACATTCTAGCGAAATTTTGTTTCGTTTGGAGGCTTATAACCGGTTAGCCTCCAGAATAGGCGAGCATTTATTATAGCAAACCTGCAAATTTTTCTGTTGCGAAATTAGCTTTAATATTTTTGTCTGCATATTGTTACAAAAATCGTCCTTTTTGTGTGTACTGTGAAAACAGTCCAACAAGTTGGTAACAGAGAAACGACGCTTTATTCACTAATACTCCGGAAAATACGAACACTTGTACAAATTGGCAGCCCAAACAGACAGAAAATCACAGATAAGAACAGCAATAACACGAACAAAAAGCGTTCAACGTCTAATAGCTGATCAACTTGTGATTCGAACAAGGATCCAAAGAGATTCTTCGAACTCCGAAGACGTGCAAAGACGGTTGACACTCTCAGCAACTCCCGGGCTTTTATATCTTTCCTGAAAGGATATGACGTCACATAGAATCCTCTAGTAAATTCTGTATATCTCCGCCCTTCGTGAAAATTCCAGCATTTCTGAGGTCCTTCATTTTGCGGTCAAAGTCGACAAAATGATCGCCAAGTTCGTCGCAACGGTCGAGGGTCTTTGTCCTCCATTCCCCGATATGTACTAAGAACCTCTGTAAATGTCTCTTTCCAACCATAAGACTAACATTGCGGGAAAGCGACATTACATGTTCGAATAATAGAATAATTACATGTTCGAATAACAATATAAATAACATTTTTTCTTTGGTTTTAGCGATGGCCTTTTTCGATTTTACTTTACTTTTTTTACTCGTACATCGATTTATCGAAGAACAAGATAGGAATCACTAATGAAAAAATATTTTTTGGATTTCAACTATTATAATTGACAGAAATATATAAAATGGAATAATTTCATTTCACATGTATTTCTCTTTCAAAAGTATATTTTTATCTATCCTATATCCAATACGAAACTTTTTAATTTAATTCGTTAAACTGGGAATTTCTGTATATTCTACTGGTATAGTTTGCATATTATTTCAATATTTATTTTTTATATTTCCCTCGCACTGTTTCACTTGGAGAGATTGGGACCTGTAAGAGTTTGTAATATATCCTGGAATAAAGTAAAATATTAAAAAAAAAACAGTTAGGAAATTACTTACGATAAACAACGGCAAGCTTGCCGTAAGCATTTTTATGAAATCTGAAACCCCTATGGTTATATCTAAATTAAAGAAAAAAGAAAGTTCCCTTGCTTACATTTTCACTTAACTAATATTTACTTTGAAAATCTAACTCTTTTATAATATGTGGTTAAAGCAGGTATTTTCGGTATAAACAAAATAACGCTTCTTATTTTTATCGGTGGAAGAAATGTCTGTCCCTATAATTCAGTTAATTTATGCTTAATTAAACTACTCTATTATTAATTAATTTTTTTCTTACCGTCATGTGTTTGGAATTTTTCTTTAAGCCTTTCATGCTTCTGTTTGCTTCATTATTTTGCTTATATATTCTTTCATCGAAGGCTTTTGTCTTTGAATACCGTTTTTTCTACCTTAATTCTAGTAAATTGAAATCGTTTTTCTTTTGTACACAAAGAAAGAGAATGCGATAAGCAAAATTCGTTAATTTTCTCTTAGTTATGCTTAATAAATGCCTCATTCACCCTTGAGATGTTCGAAATATACTTAGTTTTCCAAGAACATTTTTATATTCTTTGATGTGGGAATTAAAGGAACCATTCAATTGAATTCGGTTTAGCTATTTCTTTTTATTCCTGTTGCGAACATAAATACCTTAAAAAAATATGTTTCTGAAAGTATGCTTGACAAAGTTTAAGATGAATAAAACTGAGTTAGCTCTTAATATTATTAAGGAACTAGTTCAAAACTTAAAAAAACTGCTTATTTGTGATTATGTGACGATTTTTTTTTGCTGATTTTACTGCTAATTTGGGGATATTTTTCCTGTTAAACAAAATCCTAGCTGACTTATTATTTTCATTTTTTCCCTCTTTTGATGTTATGAAACGATACTTTCCGACATATTGCTGCGTATTAGTATGGTTTAATTGCTATAAATTATAAAAGTAATTTTTGGTAAGTAAATTTTGCTGAATTTATTTTTCTTGAGTTGCTACTTTTACTTCAATTGCGATGTATTTTAAAGGGAAAATTCGAATTAACTTCTCCAAAAACTAATTTGATAAATTCGGGAGTAACTGCAATTTCATTTCGAACATCCTAAGAAACAACTGTGGCGAAAATTCACAGATATTTTCTCGCGTTTCATTAGCGAAGCTAAAAGTATCATTTGAAAAAAATTATTAGAAATTAAGTCATTCTACATTACATTATTTCGCATTACTTACCTTTATAATTTCTCAACATTTCAAAAAGATTTCGTAAGTGCGAAGTTATGAAAATTACAGAATTTTCAATTTTCTTTGTAACAATTGACAATTCAAAAATTCAATCAGAATAGTAATCATAAACTGAATCACCCCACCCTTCCGTATTATACGGGTAAAACTGAATGACAGAACTGCAATAGCTCGAGTACTGAGGAGTCCTAATACCATCGCCGTTTACGGCCCGACCCTTCCCAAAGGAGGTACATACTAGTAGGGAGGATTCAATCTCCCCATTATCATACCTACCCCAGTAGCGAGAACCCGCTTACTTATCTGGCGGCTTCTCATATCCACAAACTCGTGGTTCCCACAGATGGGAGCAATCTAAATAGTAAGGCAATTTTCTACAGATATTGACTTTTCACATAATTTCTTTAAGCATTTGATTAGAACCATAAGTACGCATTGAAACAGATACTGGATATGAGCAACTGTTAGCAAGAAGATAATGAATCGTGAAGTGTAAATAATTCTTAAAGTTATTCAGCTACTCAATAAGTTACCTCTAGAACCAACAGAGTTTTGAGATGGATATTCTGAGCCAAAAACCTGGCATGTAATTTTTTTATGAGAAAAAATACAATTTCTCAATGTAGAATATCAATGTTTATGTATGCTTTACATTTTGCCATAATGACATTCATATAACTAATATCTGAAGAATATAGTTCTAAAACACAAAAGAATGCCGAGTTTACATTTAATAATTCTCCATATTCAGAAAAACAATTAAATGTGAAAATTTTGGAATTCCATTAGTATTTAGATTACTATTTCCTCTTCATCCGATTATAAAGGCCGCATCGTCAAAATTTAAATGTATGAGCACATCGAATTAAATTGCATGGAGAACCAAGTAATATTATTTCTTTATCATTTATATGTATAATGCAAAATTTAAACCAAAAACTCTTCAGAGGAGTAACGTTGGGGGAGAGATATACAGACGGAAATGGAGAACCAAAGAGTTTCAAGGCGAAATAACGAACTTTTGAGGCAAGGAGAGAGAATGGAAAATAAAATGTAACGAAACAGACAAAAAAATTATAAAAAGTGACAAACAAAAGAAAAGCAAGAGTTGTGCACTGTTATTTACCTATAAAAGATTTCTGGAACGGGACTGATCAATTGTATACACAGACTAGGTGCTAGGTATTTGATTTCTGTTCCCTTAAGTTTCCGAAGATGTCTTCTCCGTGTTTTTTAAATAAATAACAACAGACAATACTGTGGGGGCCTAATACGGATGGAACTGTGGAATTTCAAGATCTATTCAGATCAGGGGTTCCCAACCTTTCCCCCCTTCTGTACCCCTCGATTAGTCTTTTTACTTTAGCGTACCCCCTATTGTCAAATCCTCACTCCAACCATCCGTCTAGACAAAGAAGTTTTTATCAATAATATTAAAGGCGTAGGTGAGCTAAAGACTCATATGACTGGAATTTATAACATTTGCAGGACTTATTTTTGATTTTACATGTTACTCCATTTTCACGATAGTATAGTTCAACGTCAAAACAGATGAAATCAGTGTTGTAATTATTTCGAATTAACTTATAAGGATAACTAAAAATTACACTTCCTTTTTCTTTCTTTTTTTATTTTGAGGGTAGGTTTATGACTTGCACAACTTTCACTTTTACTTTTTACACGAACTTAGGGAAACAAAATTCTGTAACATCTTTAATCCCTTATGTTTTTTTGTGTCCTCCATTAGATTCTTTGAGTTCGCTTACCACAGGTTGGGAACCTCTGATTCAGATTATAAAAATCAATCAAAAATATTTATTATTGTAATTACATGTAAATAAGAAATTTCATGACAAGATAAATAAATACATAAGATAAATAATTACATAATAAGACAATAAATTACGTAATAAGAAATTACATAATTTTTGGGGTCTCATAAAATTCTATTGTAGGTCAATGATCAGTCAATGAATCATGTTCGTTATCCGATCTCCACTGTGCAAAAATATTCAAATTTAGAGAGCCGAGAAAATAACCAGCTTAAGTGAAATGACTTCGAATGAATACAGGATAATGATAACTTCCAGCTTCCACAGCTGGAGTAAACAAACTATTAGATGACATGTTCTTAGCTACATAATCTTTGAGATATGAAGTCTTCAAAATTTTGATCATGTTTTGGATATCATTATTTCACAAAGTAACTGTTACAAACAAGCAACGTAGAATAATAAATATTTTACCTATAAAACTGCTTAGATAGATTTTGATAAATTATACATCAGGCAATGGTTCGGAAAAGTGCTTTTATTGCAATTTGTAAGGTTTAGAAGAAGAAGCGTTACCATACACTATGTGTCAAACCATCGTATTAGAAGAGTATATTGGGGAAAAGTTTTTGGCGTAACTTCTTAAAAATGCATAAGAGTGGAAAAAGAGTCCTGTAATAGAAAGATGATAAGCCAGAATGGAAAATAAATCCTCCACATGAATAATTTACAAGTCTTAAAAGAATATATTAGGGAAGAAATGTGGGTACTTAGGGGAAAATGTCTAAAGTCAACGCTCGAAGGGAAAATATTTTCACAGAAAGGGAAAATGCCATAAATATGAAACATATCGGCTTAAAATGCATACGAAAGTAGGAACATGGT
Organism: Araneus ventricosus; assembly: GCA_013235015.1. Classification (NCBI taxonomy): domain Eukaryota; kingdom Metazoa; phylum Arthropoda; class Arachnida; order Araneae; family Araneidae; genus Araneus; species Araneus ventricosus. The sequence goes on along the minus strand of BGPR01000010.1, from coordinate 3,711,108 downwards.
TAAAAATGAGCAGTTTTGTTTATAGATGAGAAAATCTTACAAATAGATATCTTTTAAAATGCTTTAGTAGACTCACGATTATGAATACTAAAAAGAGCGCGTAGTAAAATATGAAATCAATGAACTTTTCAAAGACCTTGCCAGAAGCACTTATTTCATCTTTAAGAAATGCATTGAGTATAAGAAATGCAGGATGAAGTTTCATGTCTGAATTATACCTTTGGTGAAATGAGAAGCTAGAATAAAATGAAAAATTATGCAAAATTCCATTGAAAGAAATCTATGGAGTTTGAAGGACAAACTAAAGTCAGAGGAATATAGACGAAAAGGCTTTGTCCATCCATCTGAGTGAAATTGAAAACGAAAGTTAAACAGAAGGAACATTAAAGAAGAAAGATTTCTAGAAGAATTAATAAGATAGATATTGAAAGAACGAAAAGTAAAAGAAATTATTCAAAGATAGAGAGATCTTATTAAATCCCTGCTAAATTATTACTTTTCTGTGCTTTAAGTAGAATATATTTCTAAATTTGTGAGAAATGAAAATATCCTGATTGGAAGGCCTAAGCCTTTGAAAAGGAATAAATTAATAACCCGATAATGTCCCTTCATTACTTCTTACAGTAATACATACAATTTTTTTATTTTTCAGTAAACAGCTTTCGAAATCACAAAAATTACATCCAAAACTTCTTTTTTGAATTTGGTATATCCAGGTGTCATTTTGAAGCGATGCCGGTAATTGTAAAGTTTGGTCAGATGACGTAGACGTTATGTCAGCATTAACTCCATACACCAAAGTTCTGAACATAAAAACTTTGAGGACGTTTGACCTGTGATGGACAGATTTAACAAGCACCAGGCCTATCTACAGGTGTCCACTAAAGTCCTTCTACCCCACATTAACTTGAGAACGGCGACAACTATTGCCACAAACTTAGTGTTTAGGTATAGTAAAGTCATCATGCACTACACGGTGAGATCGGTTACAGCGCCACCTGGCAGCAAACAACGGAGTTAGCGTTCCTATCTCGAAACGGTACAAGATAAGGGAAAAAAGTCAATTACAAAATTGTAAAGCGTCTTCGATTTAGTATGAAAAGACACCTTGTGCACATTAATACGAAGTGCAGAACGCTTAAAACGCACATCTGTTTTTTCGCATTTTACGGAATTGTGATGTCACAAGACATGGTAAAAGGAGAAAATTTTATTTTTCGGGCAAAAAATGACACCATTATACTTCTTCCTGGCGGAATAACTCAAATAGCAGGTGTATGGACCTTTCCACCAACATTGCAGGGCTTTCGATGACGTATTACAGCAGCTGTGCTAGCGGACCAACTGATATGCTAAAAATGAGTGCTAAACGAAATTCAAACATGAATCCAAATCTTTGTTGTAGATGACGGAGAGCGGTTTGAACACAAAAAATAAAGGTATCTTGTGATAAGTAGTAGTTTGTGCATTTTAAACATTCTATTCTTCGTATTAATGTGCACAAGGTGTCTTTTCGCACTAACTCGAAGACGCTCTACAATTTTGCAACTGACTTTCTTCCCGTATCTTGTATTGTTTTCGAGATAAGAACGCTAATTACGTTGTTTGCCGCCAGGTGGAGCTGTAACCGATCTCACCGTGTGGTCACTTTACTATACCTAGACACCAAGTTTGTGGCAATAGTTGTCGCCGTTCTCAAGTTAATGTGGGATGGAAGGACTTTAGTGGACACTCTGTATATGGCGGATATTCAGTGGTTAAGTTTAATTACATTAGCATTCTAGGTAGAAGCTACTTTCCACGATTATGATATTAGGTAAGACCTCGTCATTTTGTACCGTGGTCAGATGATGAGGATGACACTTGAGTTATCAGACCTCTCTCCAAACTGCGGCGCCACAATGAGAAAACGTTTAACTATCCGCGAATTCAATGTGCGTCAAGCTCGAATGAATATACTGCAGATCTACCGCAGAATCGGGTCTCGACTCTCTAGTCCTCTTTTGCGGGGCCGCCGCCACGAGTATTCATTCTATGGGCCTGGAACAGCCGAAGAGGGAGAAAGATTAAGCGATGGGGGCTGTACGCTTAACTCTTAACTCGTTGTTTACGTTCTTCCTCTGTCGTTTTCCTTTAAAATATTTTATATAATTCTAAATTTCTGACTAAGAACTGATGCTGATATCTATAAGTATTGATGCTAATAAGTTATCGTTTTAAAGAGATTTCAAAATAATAAAAACATAAAATGTTTTAGAAATATGTTTTCAGAACTCAGTTTAAAATGTTTGCATTTAACATTCATTATAGGGAATAATTTTAAAACTATTTAAGAAATAATAATTCTTTGGTTTAAATATTTTTAAACCATTTTTAAAGCAATTGCATAGTAGCCGCCATTTCCATAGCAAAGCCAAAATTTTGGAAACATCATTACTTCAATGTGAAATTGCGAGAGCAACGTATCAAGTGATTAAATATAAAATAAATAAAAATTAAAAAGTCAGAGTTTCCCAAAAAGACACTAGAGGGGCCTTTTTTTGCCTCTACTTATTTTAGAATTGCTTTTTTAGATTTAGTTGTCTATAATTGCTTAAATGTATATTCAAATGAACAAAATATTTCTGAGGTTGGTTTTCCCAGTTTATTTATTTATTTTGGCTTGAAAAAGAAACAGTTTTTGATGAATTTATCATTCAATGCACTTTTTCAAAATAAAAACGATCTAATTGCTCGCCCTTTAACTCGAAAACATTTAATGACATCAGAAAAATCTTTCATACATTTAATAACTGATTTAATTTGCGATTTTAACAATCAATCAATAATAGTTCTAATTTTAAAGAATTTGAATATCATAAATCCCAAGTTTTAATTCTAAAGTATAAAAGTACTATAAAGTATAAAATACTAAAGTTATAAAAGAAATTTTTGAAGAAACATAAACTAATATAAAAATAACTGCCAAAATTTTATGAAATATTGCAATAATTCCTACTTATACTGTTAAGCAGCAGTTGCATTTATCAAAAATAATGAAATTATTGTTTCCAAGTTTTTGCTTTTTATACATTTATTTTAAAAATGGATAGTAGAAAACAGAATGCATTATCATCCCTAGGATTCATGTGAGTACTTAAGAGAATTTATTTCTCTTTATTAGTAATATTTTCCGAGTTATAACATAGTCTGAATTTAATACAATTATTATAAAAAGTGAAACATTTTCTGCGAATACTGTTCGACAAAAACTTTAACATACACAAATACAAGAAGACCAGACAGATTTTTTTTATAAATCAAAAACATGCAAAGAAATATACCCTAAGCAAATTATATATTAATATTAAATTTATATATTAACATTAAAAAAAGCCGAATTATTTCAACCGTCAACGTGTTTTCACTCTAGAGTCTGGCGTTTAGGCTTAATATGTACTTGAAACTAAACAGGTATAACTCGGAAAAATATAGCTAATAAAGAGAAATAAGTACTCACGTGAATGTCTGCGATGATACTGTATTCTGTTTTGTGTAATCCAATTGTAAAATAAGAATATTTAAACAGTATTTAATCTCAAAAAGAGCTTGCGAGTCCAAACCATGCGAGTGATCACTATGGTAAACAACCGACCAACACACCATCGCTTAGCTCGTCAGAGTAATGGAGGAAAGAAGTGTAATTCCAGGCCCATAAAACTGGTTTTTCTGTCTAGGAGGCCCTGTCTTTTCTCGGTTATTCAGTGACGGACTTTATTAATGAATTCTGGACCCTAACAAAAGCCCAGCGTGGTGTTTTAATGCCTTGTAGTAATGTCCAAAATTGTTATGGATTGCAAGGGCTTAAGCAATTTCTTTACAGTTTGCAATGGGAAATTGAACAGAATTTGAATGAAATTTTCTTTGATTCCTTATTATATACATTTACTTATCTTTATGATCCGTTGAGAAAACATTTGTTTAGAAAGTTTGTCTTTCAAACAACATATAATTTTATTTAAATAAATGCAAATGTATGCTATTTATTTGTTTACTTTCAAGCATTGTTAAGGTATTTCTCAAATTGTTTTGCATTTCTTTTTCGTATTTTATGTTTAGTAATTTGGTTAAAAAAATAAAATAATATAGAGGAAAAGGGGGGAAAGGGTGGAGTTAGCCAATCAGAATGTAATTTGATTTTTTAAAAACTATTACCTTTTTGAATTTTATATGGTTTTGCACAATTCATGCCGCTTGATTTCAGGAGTAATTATGCATTACGAGTATTTATTCACGTTTATTAGGTATAGTAGATATTTTAATGGTAGCGTCCAATTTGTAATATGTATAGGGGTATGAGCATTTCCTTACGCTATGTATAACAAATGTTCTCGGTGAATTAATGGTATTTTGGTTCTTAGACTTTTAATGTTTGGGAACAAATTTCCCAATTCAGTTTTTGCGACGAGCACATGATTATTGTTAAATTTTGCTGTATTTTCCAAAGATGAATATTAGAATTTTAAATAAGTAATAAAAATTAACTTTTGTGTTATTTACAAATTTTTAAGAGAATCATTTTAGTTTTTCATTAATAGGATATATCCCCTCTTCTGAGTTTCAGTAGTTAATCTTTCGAGTTTTATTCTAATGTCTTCCACCTTTGGATGAGGAGACCAAAGTATTAATGGAATTATTTAGTTTCCGAAAGACTGTTCTTCTTCATTCCAATATAAAATCCCATTAGAATAAACTCACTAACATTTAAAGTTATTAAACACTTCTTATCAGGGACCAACTTTTGTCCGAAGAAGAAATGGCATTTCACGAACTGTCGCCGTATAAATATTTTTTTATGGTACCATTTTCACAGAAAACCACCTACTACTCTTCAAATACCAGTTTTTTTAAAATTTCCTAAAACAAATCCCAAAAACAAGACAATATTACGCGGGAAGCGCATAAAAGGAATATCCTCTAATGCGCACATAAAACTGGCCTCTAAGTGTCCAGGTGGACTCTGGCTGCGAGGACATAACAACCCGTTCTTTTAACACTTTGAGCTGTTAAAAAAAGTTAATCTCTCTTCTCTCCGCAGAGAATTTTTTGCTCCTGTTATCGCTTTTAGAGGAGGCTTTTAGGTCATAAAGTGCAGCCGCGAAGTCCAGTCCAAACGTAAGCCAGGTAATGGTTATTGTCACAGTTTTACTGCCGGACGGGAGAATCAAGATACATGGGAGTTGCTTAGCCCAGGAAATGTCAGAGGTACCTCGCCAAATTGGGCAGAGAGGGAACTGAAAAAGACAGAGAATGAAAGTCTGTTTGATTTGTTGCGGTAGTGGTGCATCAATGTTATGGATTATATGTGGTCATCAGAGTATATGGGACAGCCAGAACAACAACAAATTACATTTCATACTACCACTCATAAAGGGTTTTAAATCGACCGGGTTTAATAGGAAAATATATACAAAACTGACAAGACTGCGTATAGGACACACTCATTTAAAACGCAAACATTTATTGAAGGGAGAGCCACCACCGACATGTCAGGCATGCAATACAATATTATCTCTCAAACACATTCTAACTGAATGTTCAATTTTTAATAATTGTAAACTTGAGTGCTTTGGAAACGTACACCCCGTTTTGCAAAGTTTACTAGAAGACACTCCACACCCAAACCTTTATCAATACATCAAGAACATTGGCATTTGTATCTTAATTTAAGAATATATATTTTTTGTACAGATGCAAAGAGCGTCTTTAATCAATGGAAAATATAATCAAATTGTTTAAAATAAATGGATTAAGATCTAAAAAGCCTTGTTTGGCGCAGATGGTCCCTTGCGGTAAAAAAAGCCACTGACTCCCTCACGCCCTATAAGTGGTCATGGATATAGTGTGAAAATAGAAGAATTTATCTCGAAATGAAGTTAATGACGACGCTTTATTGGATTTTACTGCTTTTGCAGACAAACAAATGAGGGTCATTAGCAGTTATAAAAAAACGCCCTCTGTGTTCTATATGCACCCCATATATTTCCATTTGCTTATACACACCGTAGATACGCAATTAATTGCGGATACATTCGATATTTCTAAAAACTTCACTACTGTTTGCTAAATTTCTTCGTAAGAAAGAGTCATCTATAAAATGTGGTTAGAAATTACTGTGCTTATATGTTACGAAAACAAACATTCTGTACTTTTTGTAGCCTCCAGATAAATTTGGAAACCTCCAAAAGTATCCAAAATTAATTTTTTCATTAAAGGCTTGCTACTGCTGTATTTTGATTTCGTAATTTTTTATGTTTTCCAGCAATAGCATCAGATCTTAACTTTTATCCCAAGAAAATAATTTTTCTCTCATTTTAAAATAAAAAATGTTATTTATTCAATGAGACCGATTTCATTCAATGTTATTTTTCTTATTTTTTTACTGATTTCTGCAATTTTTTAAAATAATTTTATCTTAGTCATGGCGTCTTGCATACGAACAAAAATATTTAAAATATTTTTTCGGTAAATTACAAACAAGGCTGAAAAAAATAATTAAAAAATACACTAAGACAAAATTCATATAATATTTTTATTAATATTTTTTGTGAAGCTTTATATCGTATAAAATGAAAATGATTATGTGATTAGGAAAAGTAACCCTCAAATTGAAGAATATGGTCTCCAAATTTGATACATATCTACAATTTTGATATCTAAGGCTAAATTCTAAATTTTATCTTTGTAGGCCATTGTGCTTTTCAATTATTAGATTCTTTTATAAACCGATACGGACATAAGTCCCAATATGGTTCTTCTGAAAATGTTTCCAGGGGGATTAACACGCTGAAGTTCATTAAAGTATCAATATCGAATACTTTGACGGTCATAAGATTTTGTAAGAATTTTAATTATATATGTTTCAGTAAAAAAGTTCATTTTATGGCTGAGAAGCGGAAATTTATAAATAGGAAATCTCATCGGGAAATAATTTTTTATGAGATTTATAATTTAGTCTTTAGATTTGTCCTCAAAATTATTTTCTTTAAATTTTAAACAAACTTTGCTTTAAATTAATGTTTGTCTAGAATTCGATGCTATTGTCGTTTTGCTTTCTTAATACGATTTGCTAATTAAATGTATTAACAAATCTAATTAATATGCTCGCAGAATGAGGTAATATTATTTCTGCATCATTCATGTGTATAATGCAAAATTTTAGCAAATGACCATTTGCAAACGACACACTGCCCCCCCCCCAAAAAAAAAGAATTAAAGGAGATTTGAACCTCTAATCCGAAACACTGTAGCCTGAAAATGTTTTAGCATTAATTCTTTTGTTTTGTCTTCATCAGGATTTATTCTAACAGTCCTTGTTCTCTGTTTACAGAAAAAATGCCACTCTAGAAACATAATTATATTATTTAAAGCCAACGTGAAAATTGCTCTTTGAAGTTAATATCCAAAGAAAGCTATTTTTTATCGTAACGTTAAGATTGGCAAAAGTACGCGAGTGAAAGATTTGACGAAACAATAAAATTCGCCTGAATTTCATTACAACAATAAAAATTATTATTATAAATTGTGTTTAAAATTAATTTTTAAAAATTAATTAAAATTAGGAAAAGATTGCGCGGAAATAAATTGATAGTATTGAAATGGTAATTTTTGAATTTTAAAATTTATTTATTAACTTATTCATTTAAAAATTTTAAAATGGTATAAAAATAGTTTTCGTGCAATTATATTCTCCAAAATTATTGAGAAAACGCGTTAAAATTTCAATTAATTTTTATTAATTAAAACTCTTTCCTAGTGAGCACTTACCACCCAAGAAGTAACTACGTGCAAAATTTTGTAGCTTGTGACAATTACATTTTATCTCGCCCTCTTACCAAGAGATGGCACTGCAAGGATTTTTCGCTATCAGAAGGAGGATAGACAGAGTCTCTTGACTGTTCTTGCAAGAAGGATCGCTTTTTTCCCTCTCACTGCGACCGGTCGGAAAAATCTCACCATGCGTACCGAGTTGAATAATGTAACTTGTCAGTTTATGTAATCGTATTAAATCCAGAATTATTTTATGTGGAAAATGTGAGAAAATAAATTTAATTTAATTTAACTATGGGCCAGCTTTATATTAACGGTTCATTTCACTTCCTGTGAGCTAGCCGGATATGTCGGTTAAAAGCTACATATTCAGCTGAGCGTTTTGAGCATATTTTGCATCACCTATCACGCAATTTACAAAAAAGTATATTATTATCATGTTCATGCGGCCCTAATTCAGGCTACAGATTACGAAACAAATGAAAAATGAAGCGAATAAATGGAAAATATGGTAGTTATTAACTATTTCTCTTAACTATGGATAGACACTGTGCTGGTTGGATTAATGATTACGATTTGTAGTAGCCATTGTTACACCTGCCAGGGTTGCTTTTCACCTAGAATATCCATAAATCACTCATTATGACTACAACGAATGATCCATCACTTTCATTTTATGGTCATTGACTTCTTTGGCTCGAGTGGAGTTTCCGTAGTGACTGGAAATGATTGCTTATTAAAAAGAGGCATTGTACGGAAAATGTTGGTACTTTCTAATATTGAAGAACGTGCATGCGATTCTTTTTTGCCACAATAACCAATCAGAAGTCAGCTTAAGAGAGAAGACTATCATCTTAACCAATGAAATCATCTTAATCAATCAACAAATGGTTATGCCGAATCAGCGATCTAGCGAGTTAACCTCGAAATTTTTATTGGAAGGAAAATTGGTGAAATTAAATCAAACGGGAATAAAAACATAATACAGTAATTGAAAACTTTTTTGAATAAGATTCTTTAGTACCTTAAATTTATTACCAATAGCTGGAGTTGAAAAAAATTCGCAAAATGTGCATTTCGAAATTTTAAACAATTTTATTCAAATCACTTTTTAAATATTTATTAACAATTCCAAATTAATAATACTTTTAATTTTGAAAAGGAAAATATATTTTGACACTTAAAAAAGTTATCGTATTACGGTAAAAACCATGTGAAGAAAAGCTATAATATAACCAAAATAAGCTATAATTGTCGATTATAGCTTATTTTCTTCCGACATAAAACACGGAAGTTACTTCATAGAAAAAATTGCATATTTTTTTGCAATTTATCAAAAAAATTCTTTATTTTTACCTATGATTATTTATTATTTATTTTATTTTCTGATCGAAATAATATCACTAATTTCCAACGAAGTTCAGATCAGGCGATTGAGGATAAATTTCTAATTAACAGAAAACTTAGGCTAAAAGCTGTTCTTCTCCCTCCCCCATTCTCGAACTGTTTCGGAAGCTTTTCTTGTTGGAATATACTTTGCAGTGATAGAAATTTATTGAAAATATTAATTAAAATTTTAGATAATTAAAAATAAAGTAACATTTCGGCATTTTTTCGGGAATAACTTTCGGAAATATTACCACACAAAACTTATTTTTGCTCCATCTTAAAATTCAAACCATCATCTCTTTACTGGTATCAATTTCATTGTCATGCAATTATCCCTAATTTTGACAGATTCTTAATAATTTTTATACATTATTTTTTTGCATCTGTTTCATCAATTATTTAACTCGTGCATTTCTTTATGCATTATTATATTCTTTAGTTTTAGCGCTTTCTAATTTTATTTTATTTCACTTTTTTTGTGAAGTCTATAAATAACGTCCACTGTTAATCTTATTAGGAAATTAAGTTTAATAGGAAAAGCATCCATTATACTGAATTATTATACTTGCTTTCTTTAATTTTTACTTTCTAGTATACGAAGTATAAAAAGAGAAAGTATTGAAATCGTTAAAAAATTCGAACTCGAGATTTTGACGAATCTCCACGTTTTAGACCTCCCTGAGTCCGAAAAACACAACTTTGGAATTATGTCTGTCTGTCTGTCTGTCTGTGAACACAATAACTCAAAAACTGTTAGATCTACGGGGATGGAATTTAGTACGTGATCTTTACACATAATTTGTAGGTTTCCATCAACTTTTGGACAAAATCTGTCTACTGGAAGTCTGTCTCCCCGGGTTCATGTGAACACTATAACTCAAAAAATTGAATATCTAGACAGATAAAATTTGATACATAGTTTTATTATCAAGAATGTAGGTCCTCATAAAAGTTTGAGCCAACTCCGCCAACGGGTTGACTGTCTGTCGGTCTGTATAGACGCATACTTCTGAAGACAATATCTTCTAAAAGAAATGACTTAGATAAACGAAATTTCGTATGTAGTCTTGCAACTCTGATTGTAGATTTTTCTCCAATTTTCGTTTGGTTAAAAAAAAGGCGTTGAAATTGTCTATTCGGATTTTTCTCCATTCTACGCAAAAAAAAGCTGCAAACGCTGGAGCGAGCGTTTTCCCCATCTTAGGGAATACCGCACGTTTTCTGGAGCACGGTGTATTCCCCCCCCCACGCCCGTGTTATTCTTACGTGAGAAAGTTTCGGGGAGGCCACTCCCTCTGGTTTTATTAGCATGTTTCAATCCTGCTAACATACTGCTGGACGTGCTCATATAATACAGTATCATTCGAATAATCTGGAAATTTCGGTAAAATACTCTTGACATACCAAATACAGTAAAGTATTGACTTTGGATACTCTGTGAAAGAGTTCAGAAAGAGTTAGCTGCGATTCGTATCGTCAAGCAGGTTTAGTTCCTTACATCAAATGAAGATAACCGATTATGCTTCTACTCATTAAGGTGCTGTATTCATTCTTAAATACCAATGCAAATGCTTCTTTTAAGTTAGGAATAACCTTTCGCTTTGTTTCCGATTCCTAATTGTTATTTTCATGTTTCAATAAATAAAAATTCAGAAAATTTCAAAAATATTCCAGGAAATAAAAAAAGATTTTGGATTCATTGGGTTCGGGTTCCCGAGGTTCTACTGCACAGATAAATTGCTACGCAGTAGTTTAATGATGGAATCAACAGCGCATGTCCCATGAGGAATAAGAAAGAGAAATTACAGCAGTGAGTATAACAAAGTGCAATTAGATGTTGGGTAACGCGGGCAGTTACGTTTTTCATGCTATTGTGACACGTGACTTGATTCCATTAGAATAGCTCATGTGCATAAAGAGCAGAACAGGTGTAAGACCATTAAAATAACGCTGCTTAACTCTCTGACTGCCGAATTAAAAAAATTATTATTATTTAGATGCAACGTTTGGAAACGTGTTCAAATACTGTTAAACCAAGCGAATTGTTACTTACATACAAGGCTTTATTAGTACAATAGGATTCAACGTTTTAAAAGTACCAAGTAAACCCATTAGTTTGCGAAAATTGCAGGATGTAGGCTTCCAATCCGAGGAAATCGCGGGATAAACAGTCAGAGGGTTAAATCTCCATCTTAGTTTGAAGTCCAAAAATATTTTGCTGAAGGAGCCAGGAATATGAAGTTACATATAAAAGATTTATTTTAATTGAACCTTGATATATAAAAGATTTAATTTAAATTAACCCTATATGCTCGCTGAACAAGCTGGTGACTAAGACGGCGAGTGTAAATTATTAAAGTATCGGAAAAGAGGAAAATCAAATTGAACACAAAATACCACACATATTGATGTAATATTAAGAGTTACATTTTATTTTAGCAATAACATTTCAATTATTTATTTTGTAGATTTTTTTCTAGGTCTTCGGAACCCCATCAGATTGAAAAACTCGGATTAGAGGAAGAATTTAAAACACGGACGTGTATACGTGACTTAACTTCTTGAACACTGTAGCGTGTAGAGGTTAACAATTTGCTTATTTTTTTCCTAGGTTTATCTCACCAGAGTTATATTTTTAAAAAATACTCTAGTTGAAAGAAAATTTAACATTTCACGTTTGCATCAATTTAAAAAAAATCCATTTTCTCTCTCCATTTATAACCAGAGAGGAAATTTTTTTTATTCTTTCATTAATGAGTTAAAATGAAAGAAAGTAAAAGTTTTGCTTGGCTTGAATCACCAATAAAAATTATAAGCCAAAACTTAATGTGAATACTTTGCCATTGATATCAATATTAATTCGTTTAATGTTTTTATTATTCTCGTATAATTTAATAGACCCTTTACACATTTTTCAAAATAATAAATCGGCATTACCTGAACAAATGTATATCAGAATATTCACTTTGAGATATTAAATCTCTCCAAAGTGCTTATTGGCTTATAAGACACGTGCATTGAATTATCAGGCTTTAGAATTTATAAATCGAAATTAAATTATTCATCGCCATTATTATTCAAATGAAAAATTGCGTAGGCAGTATAAACAATCCAAATAGCGTCTTGTCTCTTAAGAGGATAAAAAGGATGGCAATATATTTGTATAATAAAATATAGTTAGGAGAACAATGAAATCAGAAGGAAAAAAGTAGATGTTAAGAGGTTAATGCATTTCTTTACGAAAATCATTTGTTCGCCTAAACTATGTAAAATAAAAGAAATCAGAATAAAGCGGTTTTAAATTTACCAAAATATTTAGAATAATTTAAAACATCAAAATGGGAATTGAAATGCGAATCATACGTAATAAATAAATTCTGTTGAATCAATTCTGTTCTCTAAGGATTATGAAAAAAGCTGAAAAATTAAGTTGATTTTCATTTAAAGTATCTTTCGAGTTTTAGAATCGCTCGCAAATTCATTTCGTCGGCATATTATAAGCCACTTAATGTTTATTCGTTTTACTTCTTAAAACTATATTCATATAAAAAGTAGAGAGGTTATATTTTTCTTGAAAAAATAAATTGTTAACAACATTTGAGTACATCGTTAGAATTATCAATTAAGAATGAATTCTCATGACGATTTAGAAGAGTGTTAATTAAGAAATTTCAATCTTTATTCTGAAAGGATTTTTCTGAACTATTTATTGCTAAATAAGAAAATGCTGCTTTTATAGAAAACATTTAATGCGATATTAAGTAACAAATTAAATTTTGTAACAGCTATGTAATAAATATTTAATAAATGTATGGTGTGGATTTAAACCTAAGAAAAAAATCAAAATAAAAAAAATTCATCTGAAGGTAGAAAAAGAAAAAAAAAATTCTGAAATGACTGAAAATACGATAACATTTTAAGGTAAACAAAGTCACATTTTACAGGAACGCCCGTTAATTATTTTGAATTGATCGCAGTTGTTTTCAGCAATGTAGACAGATTAGTCTAGTTGGTTTGTCATCTCGTCTCGAACTACTTGAGGGCTATTTTGGGAGCTCTTGACTATCCAGTTCGGGACTATCTGGCGTACTTAAAAAGTAATTCTCCGTACTAAAATGAGGAGTAATTTATTATGACAAGGCGTAGAAAGTGTACGTCATCATGTATCAATAAACAGCAAAATAAGTTAAAAAATTTTTTGACTTAAAGAAATTATTTTTAATAATAATTTTAAGACTACGTTTTAAGTTAATGTTTTGTTTATTTTAAAAGTGTATGTATTCATACTGTACACCTTGCATGATTTAATGTTTCCTGGAATTAAAGGTTAGATATTATAAAACTTATCTTAAAGGACGTCCAACATTTTTATTCTTTGTCTTCCTTTTCCTGCTACAGAACTTTTAAACATAAGATTAGCTTAGTTATATTTATGTCCCATCACGTAGGCTATTTTGTGACAGATCTCGATATTTTGAATCGCTGTCAGATTACGAGGACGTCCCATCTCAAAATTTCAGCACCACACCAACAGGACGACGTTTGGCCCACGACTCAGATTTAATGTTCACCAGGCCCACATACACCAAGGATCTTGAGTGGAATCGGGTTTCTAACTTGGAACCCACCAGTCCCGAACATAAGTACAACACACAACGAACATTTTTAAAGTACTGGCATACAATAGGAGGTGAGATAAGTTTGTTGGAAGAGAAGTTGGTATAAAAATGGCAGCTTTAATGGTATGGGGTTGCCACCCCCATACATACCTACTCCCCGAGACTGGTATAGGAAGAGAGTGTTTATGTAACTCTGTCCAATCGTTTTCTGTGTTATCCGACTTACCCTTTCGCCACATTAGGCCTGATAGTTAGGAATGTTCTGTACCTCGCCATTTTGAGACACAGTTCAATGACGACGGCAATATCTGAACCAACTCTTTATATGTAGGCAACTTTTATAAGTGCGTTTTCTTCTTTAAACTCCTCAATTCCTAGTGTGTTTTTAAGGATTTTGCGTTTGTGTGTATTTGACTTTTAAATTCTTTGTTTTTTGAAATAGTTTTTAGGCTTAATGTTTTCAGTTTTTAAAAAAAATCCTTAATGTGTTTTTATGGTATTAATATGACAGTACGCAACTTTCAAAATCCTAGCTTGTCTTTTAGTGTTTTTGTGATTGTATGTATTCGTTTTAAATTATTTTATGCGTTTGTAAAATTTTTTATGATTTAGATTTTTGAACTCTTATATTCTCTTTATGCAATTTTTGGTTTTCTAATACGTTTTTTAATACCTTAATATTCCCTGATTACAGCTTTTGTTCTTTGTGTGTTTATGATTCCTTTTGTGTCTGCACTCTGTAATTAGAGTTTTCTCTGTAGTGCGCTTTTCATTTAAATAAATAAACTCTCTCTTTTCTAAACTTCGAGACCTTATTATTGTTGGGTCAGTTGATTCCGATGGATTTAGCGTGAATCAAGAAGCGAACTCGTTACTTGGATGGAATAAAGTTTTAGAGTCGCAACCACCTGCTACCTGGAAACCGAGACGCTATCCCCGCGCCCCTACCTGTATAAAGTAATGTTACGTTTTGATAGGAAAAGAACCGTAACTCGGAGATAAATATGTTGATAAATATTTTTACAAGCGTAGCTGATTAATGTTTAAGATCGTTTTGATTTTAAATAAAGTCCGATGCGACTGTTTTGTTTATACTGTTGGATAAAAAACAAATGTGAACACTAGTTAGAAAAATGTGCTTATTCACTAAATTAGACGCAATAACGGATTATATCTAAGTTTTTTTCCCCTATGAAATCCAAGTTTATGTTTGCCCACTTTCGTTTTGTGTGTTGGTAAGACTAAAACACGAAATTTGAATTCTCCAAATTAATAGTAATGGTTGCACCTTAAGAGTATTTTTTTAGCGTATGTAGTATAAATATTGGACAATTCCTGATTGGAGAGACAGGAGAAGAAAAAAACATATATAATTTATAATTCTCGATTCCAAGGGAGGATCTAGGAATTTGTAAAGGGGTGGACTACTGTGTAAATTTTTTTCCATATTTTTAACTCTAAAAAATCAAGAATAAATTAATTGAATTAATTATTAATTTCAAATTAATTAAAATTTATTAATTAGGTAAAATTTAATTAATTAAATGTTATTAAATTTTAATTAATTTAATTTTTTAAACATAGGGAGGAGATAGGAATCCACGAAGGATAGCGTGGTAAAATTATTTGTCGTATTTTTTAATTTAAAAAAAATGCTATATAGTCAGCTAAAATTGTTTAATTTTATTTATTTATTTTGATCAAAAAGTTTCGACCTCTTCACAAGATTGCGAATTAGTCGCGGCCAGTCTCCTTGATTTCTCCTGATAAAATATGTCAATTACATCTTCAAAATTTACTTTTCTATAGTTATGAATGTTACCAAGGATAGCTCACTGAGCCTTGCCGGTCCCATTGAGCTGCGTAAATAATTCTCGAGGCACCTTAATGTAGAAAACTCTTTTCTTCGTTCTTTTCAAAAGAATCGTCCCAAATATTTGATGACGAATTGTCACAATCGGAAAGAAGGACCTATCCCACTCTTTGGGAGTTATAGCAGTTAACTCTGGTTTCCTGATCACACTTTGCCATTTTGCTCACCACATTTTGAATTCGGATTTTAATTGAAACTCCGAACTTTAAAAAAAACATGTTCTACTTTAAAGCTGAATGAATAATATCATTGTCGTTGAAGATTACATTCCTCGATGCTATAAGGCCTTCCAGAGTGAAAATCCTATAAAATTATGAATTAAACCTACCTACCTATAGTAAAAATTATTTACTATAGGTAGAAATATCACTCGTCTGAAATATCAGTAGCAGTGCTTGAAGGAACATTTTCTCTAATTGTTTGCTAGCTACTTGTTCTAGAAACCTTTATTTCACTGTTAACACTGTCAGATACACTCTTATCCAAAAGTTAAGCACAATTCGTAAAATACACAAAATTTGGAATTAATGCGGGTTCAATGGTTCACAATCAGTTGTGGAAAATCGTGAGACTTACGTTTGTAGAAACTCACACTTTACAGTGAAAATTCTATCACATTTAGGGCACTAACCAGAAAATAACAAGAATGAAATGTGTTCGGGCTCACTCCGTGTCACAGACATCCAAGGGAGGATCTAGGAATCCGTTAAAGGAGGGGGGGGGGGGGGCTACCGTGGAAAAAAAATGTTTTCCGCGTTTTTAACTCTAATTTTTAAGAATTACTTAATTTAATTAATTATTAATCTCAACTTAATTGTTGTTTTATTAATTGAATTTTAATCAATTAAATTTTTATTGATTAAATTTTTATAACTTTAATTTAGTTCATTAAATATATATAAGAGCGGATCTAGGAGTTCGTGAAGGATACTGTGGAAAAAAATATGTTTTGTATTTTCAACTTTTATTTAAAACGTTTCGTCTCTCCATGAGATTGCCAATTAGTCACGGCCAATCTCCTTGATTTTTTTTTTATCATATATGTCAATCATATCTACAGCATTGACTTTTATATCTTTATGAATGTTATGCAAGGGAGCCAGTGGTATAGCGAAGGTAAGAGACGCCCGGGTCATAATACTATTTTTTCGCCCCCCCCCCCTTCATCATTTGCGATTAAGTGTGTGTAAGCGGCGTCCGGAGCATGATAGTTTTTCGCCCCTCATCAAATTTGACTTTAAAATGTGACATAAACGCATTATCGTTTTGTCATCATGGTTGGTATCATAGTGACGGGAAGTGGTACCCGGATAATAATATGATTTTTTTATCCCAGTCGTCATTAGTGCCTTAACAAGCGTAAATGGCGCCAGAAGAATGGTATTATTTTTACACTCCCACATCATATTTTGCTTTAAAAATAGCAGAAACGTAGTAATGTTTTGATTCCATGGCGCCCCCTGAAACTGACGCCCGGGGCATCTATACCCTCCTTGCCACTGTCGCTACGCCACTGAAAGGAGTTTACCGAGCCTTGTCTGTCCAATTCAGGTTGCACAAATAATTCTCGAGGCGCCTTAATGTAGAAAAACTCCTCTCTGGTGTGCTTGTCACAAGAATCGTCCCAAATATTCGATCAAGAATGTCACAATCGGAAAGAAGAAGCTATCACACTCGTTGAGAGTTTCAGGAGTTGATTTTGGTTTCCTAATCGCACTCTCCCATTTTGCTCACCATATTTTGAATTCGGCTTTTAATTGAAACTCCAAACTTTTAAAAAAGCCTGTTGTACTTCACAGCCGCATGAATAATATCATTGTCGTTATGGATTGCGCTCTTCGACTGTAGGTAGAGAGAGGTAAAATCCCATAGAACTCGGGGTTAAACGCTAGCTGAAGTTCGGAAATAAAATAATCACCTGTAGGTATAAATATCACTCGTCTGAGATATTCTTCAGCATTGGTTGAAGGGACATTTTCTCTAGTCGTTTGTCTCCTTGATTTCGCTGTTAACATCTCAGATACACTCTTGTCAAAAAGTTAAACATAATTCGTAAAATGCAAAAAATTTGGAGTTAACATGGGTACATTGGTTCACAATCAGTTGTGGAGAATCCTGGGACATATAATCGTAGGAACTCACATTTAGATTGAAGATTCGGTCACGGAGACATTTACAGGATCGACCGGAAAGTAATGAAGATAAAAACGACTTTGGTCCACCCCGTTTCACAGACAGATTATAATGATTTATAACTCTCATTATGATTCTGATTTCTGTGCTCAATACTTACATGAATTTTCGTGAAAACAGCACGCTTATTCGTGAAGATATGAATGATTTTTTAAAAAATATCACCCAATTTTTCAGCACTTAAAATATTTAGAGTTTTCAACCAACGTATAGAAACTTACAGAATATGTGACAATATACACTGAAGTACCAAAAGCCATGGGATATGTTCTCCTATCATGAGGGACCTACTTTTGCCTGGCGATGCCACGAGGGCACCAACTAGAAAGTGATGAAGAAGAAAATGATTTGGGTTCACCCCGTTCGACAGAAAGCTGAAAATGATTTGCAACTTTCATAAATGGTTTTGTTTGCTATGCGCAATACTTACATTCAATTTGGTAAAAATATCATGTATATTCGGAAAGATATAAAGGTTTTCTTTAAAACATCCCAAATTTCTCATCATGTTTTTTGCTTATAACATACAGAGTTTTTAACCTAATTATACGAAACTTACAGAATACATGACAATATGTTAGCGAAGCATTTTACTAAAATTATTTGAAGTTAATACTTTGAATGTAAGCGGAAATATAGGTATTTGTAGTTAATAATTTTTTCTACGCATGCGCGAAACATAGTATAATTTTTCTTTTACAATTTAGAAGCCAGATACATTATTTTATTTATAAATATGTATGTAATTCAGCTTCTTCAACCTTAATAAAATTCAATAAAACTATTCAAAGATTTGAATAGTTTTCAAATATTCTGCAAGTTTCGTTTAATTTGATTGAAAACTCTGTATGTCCTAAACAAAATGCGTGCTGAAAACTTTGGGATTTTTTAAAGAAAACCTTTATATCTTCCCTAATACACATACTATTTTTTATCAAAATGCATGTAAGTATCAGAAAGATACCGGCATTGTACGAACCGGATTTCAGTTTCTCTCTAAGAGAAACTAAAAAAATGAGCGTTTTTCCCACAAATTGATATGTTTTAAGCTTCAATCTTCGCATGGATGCTTAACATATTTCTAAGCTTTATACAATACAATATAACTATTCGGAGATTAAAGTTTGAAAATTTATTTTATTTAAATTAGTTATTTTCTTAACAGGAACTTTCCTTTACCCATTGAAAATGGTCTCAGAAGTCGTAATTGTAATATGACAATATCAAAATTATGTATCAGTATGCAGTACTTCCATACTGGGGCAATTAGAGAGTGCCTTAGAGAGCATGCCACAAACCTCTTGCACCTTGAATTAGCGCTAGCCACCCATCTGAAAGAACAACGAAAAAAAAAATGAATAAACATAAATTTTTTCGCCATTCTGTGTGTGTGTGTGTGGGGGGGGGGGGGGGCTTCTCCTCTGTGCCATAACCGTAAATATGCATTTATGTCTGACCTGTTACTATATTGCAATTAATTTCCTGGGCAGTCCAGATACGAAAAGTTTTTAAAAAAATTTCGATACATAGTATTCTATACAGTCTACGATTTAAGACCCGAAGGGCCTCCCCCCTGTATCCGCCCTTGTTAGATACTGTTTGGCTAAAAGTCCAATAACTTACATGTATCGAAATTAATTTTTCCATTTGAAATTTCATTAATTAGAGTAAATAATAAATAATTAAATCGACTACATAATTAATAGTCCTTAATGATTAACTTTTGAGCAGAATGGTCATTTCTGAAAGTTGGCCTTCCTTTTCTTATTCACGGTCTAATTCTGATAACGACATCAGAATCAGCACCCAACTCTTCAAAGTTTCGCACTACGCTATCTTATACAAACCATTTTACACACTACCTGATATAAAGGAATATTAATTATTGCAAAATTATACAAAGAAGTGATTTAAATTGAAATTTTTGATTCTTGATCACAAAATCAAAATCTGCCATCAGATCCCCGCTTCCAAGGAAACTAGATTCATCATCGCAAAAATTTTAACTTTAAAAATCAAACAATATTCTCATTTGTTACACTCACTCTCACTTCTTGAAAATGAACAATTGGCTCAAAATATTTTATTACCATAGCAGTGATTCTGAACCTCTTAAGGTTTGGGACTCAACTTTCCGCGTCAGTTTTAATTGAGTCCTCTCCTAGCATTTGTTGATTTTAAAGCATATTTTATCTATAAAAATTTTATGAGTAAATTAAAAGTTTTTGTTTATTCATAATAATGGACTTAGAATTTAGCATTTGAATGCATTTAACATTCGGTTAAAATACCATTTAACATTCAATCCTTACGACAAAACTGTATATCTTCATAAAATTTTGAGACAAATCTGTGAAACAGAAACCCTTTTCCCTAAACATATGCGATATTATCTTCACTGCACTAGAATTACACCGAAACAGGTCATATTCATTTAGAATTTTTAACATACTTGTAGTCAATCGCGTTCGGTGAAAATATTATATACTTTTTACTTTCTCGTATACGAAGTATACAAACAGAAAGTATTGTAATCGTCAAAAAATTCGAACTCGAGATTTCGACGAATCTCCACGTTTTAGACCTCCCTGAGTCCGAAAAACACAATTTTGGAATTATGTCTGTGTGTCTGTATGTCTGTGTGTGTGTCTGTGAACACGATAACTCGAAAACTATTAGAGCTACGGGGATGAAATTTGGAATGTGGTCTTTAAACATAATTTGTAGGTTTCTATCAAATTTTGGACAAAATCCGTCAACGGGAAGTCTGTCTGTCTGCATGTTCGAGGTCATGCGAACGCTATAACTCAAAAACTTGAAAAGCCAGATGGATAAAATTTTATACACAGTTTTATCGTCATGAATGTAGGTCTGTATAAAATTTTGGGCCAAATCCGTCAACGGGTTGACTGTCTGTCGGTCTGTATAATCGCATACTTGTTAAGCCTTCGTTTCAAAACCATCTCCACGCGCATGCCTACTTAGCTATCTCTGGTACCAAGCGGGAGGATTACGTCACTTGTCCTTGAGACGGAGTTTGTGATGGATATGTTTTATCTCCTGTTTTGTTTTCGCTCGCTCGTATAATAGCGGATCTTCCTGGAGTGTGATGGAAAATAAATATTGCTAAGTTTTAATACATAGGCATCTCTTTTAATATGATTTTTCACTTAAATATTTTACAATCACTATAATCTGCAATGAAAAACCTTCTGATATTCGTTGCATTCTGGATTACAGTAGGTTCGATTTTTTTTTATACACGCAAGGGGAGGGGGAATGACAAATTTTTGAGCAGTATACGAGAAAGTTTAGGGGAGGCCACTCCCACTGGTTTACAAAATGCTTTCGTTTCTGTGCTCTTTGCCACTCAAACTATAAATGTCAATTATATCTTTAATAATTTCATTTATTTACATTTTATTTACATTGGCACTCCGAATAGTGACAATGTTTAATGCATTATTATGTCATTTATTTATTTTTGAGTACGTTATCATCGTTAGATTACAAGATAAGATTTTAAAAGCAGAGAATATATATATATATATATATATATATTTAAAAGCAGGACAATGAAGCTGGTAAAAGTTGCTGCTGTAAATGTTTTTTTCGGTTTATAAGCTCCAAAGTTGTCGGTGGGAAATAAATAAATAAGTAAATAAAAAGCAGGGACAAACCGTCGGTGGGAAAGGTAGATATTTTAAGATTATTTTTATGTAGCCAATCGACAAAATTTAATTGTTTAATACTTCGTAATGGTAGCTAAACTAATTAATATTTAATTAACCATATTATTTGTATCTAAAGTATAATCACCATTGGCATACCAAAGGTGAAAAAAGATATTTAAGTTAATAAAATTGATCTAAGTAAGAATAGATGCTTATCACAAGGAAAATCAAGATATAAAAATTTTTGCGTGCCTAAAATTTTTTTTTATGTCTTGATTCACGTTTATATGTGCTTACAACTGTTACTCGCCCAAACAAATTACAAGGGTGTATCTAGGACCTAATATATATTTTTTTTTGAGTAATAGTATAGTTTATGTAAACATTGAGAGTCCACATTCAGAGTTACAGTAGAATCTCTCTGATAACGACGGGACTTCGCCGATGCCAAATCTGAAATTATTTCGGATAATTGAATATATGCTTCTAGAACTTACCTGTTCATGCTTTGTATTGTCATCAGTAGAAATTTTAACACGCGAAGTCCGTAGGTCAAGTTTTTCTGTCTATCAGTCACAATTAAATAAATAATATCAAAAATGTACATCTTACTTTAAATTAAAATATATAAAAGTAATTTATATTTCAGAAAAAAAATTAAACAGCATTTTAAAATTACCATAGTATTATCTCATGAAAGTTAAACATTTCTTAGTGTTATGACTAATAATTTCAAATTTCTCTCTGCTTATAAGATTGTCACCGGAGTTATAAAAATTCACTGATTATAAAATGAAGCTTCATATCTTTATGCACTGACATAGATGAATAATGCTAGGCAAATTGTGTGTTAGTCTGCAGCCCATCGCCTACTTCCTTCCACGTAATTTTCTTAGTATACGTGATGTCTTCATTTTCGTCCTTTCCCTCCTCCTCATCGTCGTCTTTCTTCTTTCCAGTACATGTTTGATTATTTCGTTGTCATCAAGAGAGAGTGCAAAGGGAATAGAATTATTTACATCCACTCAGTCCTGCACCTCCCCTTCACAGACTCATTAAATATTTTTTTTATCTCATAGGTTTACATTTACAATATAAATTTGTACCTTCAAAAGTGCCATTATTTTGATATTTCTGGTTAATTGCGTGCGGATAGAGAGATTTTGCTTTTTTTATCCGTTATTCAAGATTAGGATGCACTCTCTTTTGACCCATTCAGTATTATTTTTTTTGTCTCATATGTCTAATTTCAGATATAAATTTATGCCTTAAAATTTGTCGTTATATTGATATTTCTGGTTAATTGCGTGTGGGATAGGAAAGATTTTACTTTTTTATCCGTTATTCGAGAGGAGGATGCACTCTCTTCTGCAGCACTGAAGCCTTCACCTCCTTTCACTGACCCATTCAGTATTATTTTTGTCTTATAGGTCTAATTTCAGATATAAATTTATACCTTAAAATTGCCATTATTTTGATATTTCTGGTTAATTGCGTGCCGGATATTAAAGATTTTACTTTATGATGAATTGTGCAAGAGGAAGATGAACTCTCTTCGGCAGAGCGATTTCGTAGGAACGTCTAAGAAGATATCAAGAAACTCAAAAGCAGAACATTATTGAAGTCCATCACGACAACCAACATCTTCATTTCTGACGAGAATTGGTGAATAATACCCGCCTATGTAGCTAACATCAGGCCGAAAGAAGAAAAAATGGAGAGAGATATCCTTATCCCCCCCCCCACCCTTTTCTTGTTTCGGGAAGCGTGCCTGTCAGGGCAGGGGGTGGAAGTGAAATAAATAAGGAGGGAGGGGGCTAGTGACGGGCGTCAAAGTGACGTCCAGAATCTTGGAGACTTCCGCCAAAATCTTCCGTCCAAGATCTCGGCGTAAGTGACACTAATGAAATCTTTTCCGATCTCAGCATCTGTCCCCTCAGAAAGACGTCTCCTTAAAGGTCACGCGATGTATCTTCCAGGCATTTCTCGCCACATGATTGGAGGATTATTGATCTGCTGTATTTTTAGCCCGATTGGGGCTCATTGGTGGGAAATGATACTCTATTTCCAAAACTTCATTCACACGAAAATAGAATTTGTTGATTTTGGGTTTGCGTTAGTGGTTATTAATTTTGACTTATCTAGGACCCCTAAATCAAAGTTTTAAAATCTGCAAAAAAGATTGGCATCTGGAAGCATTGCAAATTTTTTATACTGTAATCTTACAAAGACACTTAGAATAAAAATCAGTTAAGTGACGGTCAAATTTTTCAGTAGTATGTATGAACATTTCAAATTTCGAGCGACTCTGAGGCTTTTAATAACGAACTTACCAAGGATAAATTTCATCTACAACTCTCTCCCCCCTCAGCTCTCCACTCCGGCTTCGAAAATCCGGAACATCTGAGATCGAAATAATTGCAGTGCTTCAGAATATTGAATGCAGGGATGATATAAACATATTTTGCCATACTATCATTTTAAAATCCATTTTTGTTTTTTTCTGCGTTCTGAAGAATAAATCAGTACAGTAAAACCCCGGTTAACCGAACTCGGGTTAACCGAAATCAGGGTTATCCTAAATGTCTCTGAAATCGCAAACCCAAAAAACACGTACTGTACTGCACGGAAATAATCACGAAGTCGAGACTTTTTTGCAAAGATATCCCCACTTTTTTTCTTTAAGCCTCCCCAAGAAAGGAAGTGATTAATTACAGAATGCTAAAATTAAAATTAATGGGAATTTACAATATTAATCACGATATTTTTTACCTGAGCCTGTGAGGCGCATGGCGCCCGACGGAGGGTTAACTTTAATAATGAACATAAGTGTAACCATCAAGGAGAGTTATGAATTCATTTTACACTCAAAATATTTCAGAATTGCATATTGTAATCAGATACAAAATAGGAATTGATGTTCATGGCTTAACCGAAAAAATCGTTATCCGAAACGCCCCGTTTAGTTCAGTTAACCAGAGTTGTACTGTAATTAAAATCAAATTTTACAACGACGTAAAAAAATCTGCAAAGAAATGATTTTAATGATTTTTCGTTACAAAATATAAAGTTTCGAAAGTACACAATTTTAAATCATTGAATTTCTTTCATAAGTTCTTCAACTTTGAATTGCAGTATTTTAGTTTAAAAGAACCATAAAATACTTTAATAGGTATTCTTTTTAAAGCTTAAAATGTTTACTTTAAGATGACGTAATGTTTTGGTAAGCTTAAAATGGTATTTTGGTAAGTACCTTGGGAAACTGAAATTTATCCATCTTTAAGATAAGAAGAATGAAAATGTGTCATTCCCTAAAACATGCACCATTCCTTTTTTTGTAAACGAAAAAGATAGTCACCCCATTTCCATACCACTTGCTGAGGAGAGAGTTCATCTTTAAAAAAAATGAGATTACTACCCCTAAGAAGTACAAATTCCCTAAACCGGAGGGTTCCAGGTTCCAAACCCGATTCCACTGAAGATCCTCCGTGTATGAGGCTTGTTGCATGTTAAATCAGATTTAGTGGCCAAACGTCCTCTCGCTGATGTGGTGAGGAAGTTTGGAGATTTGGGTACCAACTCAGGTGTCGTCTTCATCATCTGACGGCGGCTGAAAATTGCGAAGTCCATCCCAAAACAGTCCCTGTGTTGCTTCAGAACGGGACGTAATATAACAAAACTAAACTAAATTAAACAAATCCTCTAAATTCAATCTAAAATTGAGATATGTAGCTAGCTATATTACATTCAAATTACAGGTACTTTCATTAGAATGTAAAGAAAATAGCTGTAAAAAACCCTCAAAACATAGCATAATCTCACAGTTTTCGGTATTATTATTATTACACTCAACTGAAATGGCAAATTAAATCAATTCGAATTCGAGATTAGCGAATACAGTTCAGAATAATAACTTCCATGATATTTTGATAAAAATGCTATTGATTTTAACCTGAACGGATGCCATCGACCTCGTTTGCAAAAAAATTCACGTTTGTTCATGATAATTGATTTATTTTTTCTTTTCTGGTGCAAAATAGGAAAGATAAAATCAAATGTGAGGAAATTTCAAAAACGTTTTTCTTGAATCTACATGAAAAGAGTTGTCTTTGTAAAGTATAATAACATATTTACGTGAAATTAATGAGCAAAATGCATATACAATTACAGGAAGAATAGGTACTAAATGAAAAACAGTGATTTTTGTTTGGAAATGCAATAATATTACATGCTTCTCATTAATATTATGTACAGAACATTTTTTAAAACTTCTTACAAGATATGGTGAAAACTGTATGACATGTTTACGAATTTTATAAAATAATATTGAACATTACGAATGAGAAATTTTACAACTATGGACTATAATATTTTAATAATTCAAATAAAAGAAGAAAATAAATAATAACACTGAATAAAAATTAAAATATGCATATATAAAGCAGTTCTAAATTTCATTTGTGTTGCCAAATGTAGGAGATAACTTATCCCACAATTTTTCATAGTCGTTGCCAAATTCAAAAGATAAATTCAAGCATTTTGTGAGAAATAGCGAATTATATTTTTGCAAAACTGTATTTTATCTAAAGCAAGCATTTCGCATGACAGTAATCAAGTTTAAACTACCATGAAATAACAATTTCTAACAAATGTACAAAATAATTCTATTCATAACCAAAATATTTCATTATCGCAGATGTTTATTCATTGCTTAACTTCAATCCAGTCAATCCGAATAATAAATTTTCCTGTGAATAAAATGTGCTGATTATGCGTCAACGACTTCAGCCATGAAATTCCTAAACAAACTCTGCTATCAGCAGTAATAAATAGTGTTTCAGTTAATGACCTCGTTAACTTGTGATCCATAGAAAATTGCTGTTCCATTAAAATTAAATTTATAACGAATTCATTCTGCTTAACCTCTAGTAATCTTTGGGAAGAACATCACGTGATTATTTCACGCTGTTCCTGTTGTTATAGCCAGGTCCAGACAGGAGAGATTTATCTGTGGCGGCGCTATAGACATTGCACGGAATTAATTTAGTGCCAACTTAATTAGTTGTGCAAAAGTTAGACACTTTAATCCCTTCTGCTATTTAATATACGACAGGGGCGACGGATGAATTTCAGCAGGATTCGTAAACAAATGTTTCGAGGTTCTAACCAGCCGTGCAATTAAATGCATTGTGTGGTCTGCATAATGGCTTTTGTGATACGTCTGTAATGAACATATGGAATGATACACTTTTTAAACTTTACTGGTAAACATATGCAATAGGAAACAGTTATTTAGAAATATAAGCTTTTGAATAAACCTAAATAATGGGAAGGGAATAAATTAACGATTGAATTTATAAATGCACGAGAAGCGCTGCGTTTAGAATATTAACTCTTTTAATTAAAATAGTTCACTGGCAGACGATTTTCAATCTCTTTTAACGAAATTATTTTCTTTCAATATCTTTTGATCGTAGCCAAATTCTTTTCATCGTATTCATTAAATGAATTGAAATAATTCATGGCGTAGTTAATAACAACGTTTCTGTGGCAAATGATTGTGGTACAGTATTAATTTAATGGATCAGAAAAAGGTTTATAGACACTGCTTAAATATTGGAAAACGCATATTTTAAATTCTATTAACAGGAATGATGTTCCGAACCGGGATTCTTATTTAATGATGAATAATAGAAAAATATCATTGGTAACACTATTTTTTTGTGTCAGGATGCATATATGAATTTGAACCTTAATTTTAACTACACTGGGTTGAATTAAAATTAAAATTAATTTTATTTTAAAACTTAGGAGTTAAATTTGAAACATTATTTGTTCCTTTTAATTAAAAAAATCCATGTATTTTTATTAAAATCTTACTCTAATAATTTAAAAAAAAACAGGTGGTGTGAACTGATAGAAGACTCTTGGCGTAAGGATGAAGGAAATGTGATCCTACACCCGACTCTACCAAAGTTCAACCCCATGTGGGTTGGAGTTGGGTCTAGAACCTGACTTTGAAACAGACGGGGCCGAACGTCTTCAAACTGCTATGGAGAGAAAGTATGGAGCAGTGGGTGCCGGCTCAGGAGTTGTCCTTGTTATCTGATTACGGTTCCAAATGATAAGGTCCGCACCAAAAGGACGCTGCCGTAGCTTCAAAGCTTAACTTAACCTATCAAAGCTGAACTACACATTAGTACTTTTAGTAAATGATATAAGAGAAAATTGTATATTAGCCAAGATTATCATTTTTTTAAAAAAAGTCTATAAAATAAGTCGATCAAATAATTTTATATGATTTCATACCCAGAAATATCATTTGAATTAAGACTAAGAATAAAGGAAAATGTATTAAATGGCTAGAAATATAATTTTTTTCCACGAAAACCGATTAAGTTAGTGAACGTGACATGAATGATTTAAATTACTAGAATAGCACTTAAGCTCAAACGTGATGCAAATACACAATTCTTCTAATTCGAACTTGGTAACAACCTATGTATTATTTTTCTTACGGAACCTCGAATCATTAGTTTTGGAGAAGGGAAAGAACATACAGAGCATACACACGCTGGAAGTTTTGCGACAAAATTGCAGGAAGTTCTTTTCCTGCAATTTCGTCACGAATTTTCTTGCATTTCTTACGAGAGTAAAATTCGAAATGAAGGAAAGAGTAAAATTATAACGCTGGAATGTTAATAATATTTTAATAGTCTTATCTATAGTGCCATAAAAGTTATGAAAGTATTAATTGATATTTTCTACACAATTTTTCTATTACATATATATAAGTATGTATGTGTACGAAATTTCTAATTTATGGATTCAGCTTAAAAATTCACATAATTAAAAGAGCAACATCTATATAACGATAATATATGTTACCATATAAATCATGCACGATAATAAAGATAGAGATAAAAGTAATTGGAATATAAACTGATTAGTTGACCATTATATATGGCCATTGAAGCATCAGGAAAATTAAAAGTTAGTGTTTAATCTTAATTAGTATAAATCTCTTTGTTTAATTTCATTATACACAGAAATAAATCCGTGTTCTAGCTAACTGATTTGGGTAAATTTGTTGTAGATTATTTAGGTTTAAGGATAATATTTTCTGCTTAATGTTTTCTCTAACCAGCTTGTAGTGCTTTGAAGTCGTTTTAACTTATAAGTAGACATAATTAAATGAATGAATTTTTCGGACTCAAGATTATCAAGAACATAGAAATTTGAATTTTTTTTTATTCTTCATCTTGCATTACAGTAATCGATTTTTTGTTACCTTGTCGTTTTGAAAAAGGAAGCAAAAAGTAAAGTTCTAAGTCAAATTAAAAAGTGCTTTTGCTGATGCATACTAAAATTGATAACCCAAAACTGAGTAGATTTTATCTTCGCCTAAATAAAAATTTTAGAATACCTGCCTGATAGAATATTTTTTGCTCATTTGCTGGAGGCAGCCCGAACTAAGTGCGAAGTCCGAAAGGTCAGAGGGTCTCTCCTGCGAAGCGTGAACTGCTTCCCCAAGTGGAGGCAGAAAGTGAAGCTCCTCCATTCCTTTCTGGGCCCAAATCCTTTAAATCCCGGCAGTGGATGCTTTTTCTGCTCCAATACGCATGCGATATGAGGGATTAGCCCTGCCTCCAGTGGACAAAAGATTGCCTCCTTCGCTTGGAAGGAGGCGATAAAAACGGCCCAGATTAAGCCCCCTGCTGCCTCTGGGAGATTTCGCCGCTCCTTAGAGCTCTATTTCCATCTTGTTGGCCACATGCGACCTCACAATCCCCTCTTTAGAGGCCACTTTCGCCTGGATGATGAGGGGGGAGACTTTTTTTCTTCCCCATTGTGTATACGAAATGACCATTCATACACGCCAGAAAACAATTATGTAGAGTGATAGAGAAAGCTGCTGTAAGATACCTCAAGTTTACATATTATTTTAGGTTAAAGCATTAATAACATAGAACAGAAAACCTGTCTGTCTGTCACAAGAATTGCTCTGAAGTGGCGAAGAGAAGTGACCGGAAATGTGATGCCATTTTTGGGTCTTTTTCTTGGGTCTTCTTGTTACTTTTAACTTTGAAAAGTAATTATCTCTAAAAATATTGAAATATTAGATAAAAATCATTATTTGAGTGAACTTAAATTAGCGATGTAAATGTTTGTATTTTCTGTAACTTTCGTTGTATATCCGGCTGGTCAGTATGAGTTATGACTGAATGTAATAAAGCAAAAGGAATAAGAGACTAAGAATATTGTATTTGACCAAATCTTAAAATGAGCATGCAATAAGAGGGTTAATAGAATTAATTAAATGAATAAAGAATGAGTTTCAATTCATCTCAGCCGGAAACCGGGCAATAAAACCAGCATCCGTATAAGTTTAAATACTCTACTTTATTTGGGATAATTCTTTAGAAGTGTAATTTGCTTTTCAATGGCGTCAATTCATGCGACGTCACAGTTAGATGAAAACGTTACTGGTATGCCATCTAATAACTAAATAGAAGCTGTTTCACACTATACTATGATTTTATGTAATTTTATTCAAGCAATATGCGCAATGAATACCAAAATTAAACTGCTGCGACACATTTGACGTGCGCCATATGTATAGGAATCGACTTAATTGTCCGAAAGATAACATTTTGTCCTTTCGTTCTCTTTTTGTGACGTCATAGTTTTGGAAATTGCCAGCAAACAAATGTGCGTTTTAAGTGTTCTATTCATAATATTAATATCCATAAGGTGTCTTTTTCTACTAGTAAATCGATGATGTCTTAGAACTTTGTGATTAACTTTTTTCACTGTATCATTTCGTTTTCGAAATAGGAACGCTAATTTCGCAGTTTGCCGCCAGGTGGTCATGTAAGTGGCTTCATGGCGTAAGGTATAGCCACTTTACTATACTTAGACATAACTTTTACGACTATAGCTGCAGTTGTTCTGAAATTAGGGCGGATGTAAGTAACTTTAGTGGGCACCTGTATCTTAATTTCACAATTTTAATAATTATAATTACCCAATTAATTTTTATAATATTAATAGGTTAAGTAATTAATAATACTAGTCTACAAAACACCTCTTTTTTCGTGTAACAGAGATGAAATTAATTATTTACAACTAATTTCGCAGCGTAGAATCCAAAAATAATCGTGAAAAAGCTGTAATACGTACAGTTTTTGTGTTATGGCTATTTTATCAGTACTGGAAAAAATAGAGAAAAGCATTTGGAAGACTTGTTTCATTATTATCAATATCATTAATTTACTACAGAATACTGTTGTAAATGAGATTATATACATATTTTAGTCTAAATAAAACATAAAAACATTAACTAAACACAATTAAATATTATTACTTTTTTCCTTATATTGTGTCAAATCTTTTGTCTCAAGGAATCAGCAGTCATCGCCCATTATTTCTCAGTCACAGCGACCTTGATATCGGGTTTCCGTAATCCTTATATCTTGATGGAATTTTCCCCCTTGTTCGTCGCTAACCACCCCAAAATGTTTCGGAAAGAAGTATATATGTGAATGTAAAAAGTGCATTTTGAGCGATATTCGGCACTCCAAGGCTTGATAGGACTTCAAAAGCTCTTCTATTGGGATTACATAATTTTCATCTTTTTTGTTTCCTAAAAATCCTTTCTCCACCTCCACAAACTAGTTCCAAGGTACCACATTCTTTTTATTAAGTTTACTTTGAAAAACAGGGTCGTAAATCAATTTTCTAATTTGAGGTTCAACAAAAATACTTTAAGTTTGGCTTCACTTAATTGGGAAAAATCCTCTTAAATGTTTAAATACTCCACCTTCTTTGTCCAAGACCTTCACAGAAGGTTTAATCAGTCCTAGTTTAATGTGAATTTTAGAAAGAAGAATAAATCTTTTCCGGTTCAACAAGAAGAGTATACTTTACATTACTAGTTGAAGGCTGAGAAGATGTTTTGCTTGGCCATTCATTTTACAAAATGCTGCTCTATTGCTTTGCTACCACACAATTCTAAAAAATAATACTTTGTAAATCAACCTTGAAGGCCCATTAATAAACCTATGACCTTCAAATTCTCACAAATGTGCCAAATGAATCTTTTATACTTAATCGCATGTAAAATAGTCTCCATGTTAGCATACTTTTCTTCAATCGAAGCTGAATAAGCAAAAAGGTGTAGATACTTTCTTATTTCCATTGTAGAGTAATACAGTTTTTAACCTATATTTAGATGCATCAATAAAAAGGCACTATTCTGAAAGTTGATGCTCGATTTGTAGTTCCTTCATTAATCCATCTATGTCAAAACAGACACACATAAAGAACCTTGTATTCTGTAAAACTCTGAATATGCTAAATTTTTTCCCGGAAATACTTATTGCTTGTTCCCATTTCTGACAGATTCCACTCTTGCAATCTGGAGCCAAGAATTTCCGGCTGTTGTTTTCATAGGCCCAGTTCATGCACCAAATCATTAAGTTCGTTTTGACGAATAAAATTGGGTGCACTCGAAGTCTGAAATTCTAAAAGTAGGGTCACAATTCTTTTCAGATATATCGATATTTTCAATGAATGTGTCTAGAATGTTAATATCTTTCCAATTTAGTGGCGGAGTTGGTATCCTATCCGTGAGGAATAGGTCGGAGTGCAGATGGGATGTTCGATTTTTAGATTTTTTTTGAATATCCTTCTATGTTCTTTAGACAGAAGTAGCAATAATCAAAATGGTTGGAAGGTTCCTGCTACACCACAGGGACAACAAATGGCATAGAGCTTCTTTTACCTTACATCCACTGAACAAGAGTCACATTGCACCTTACGGAACACACTTGAGCAGCTCAACTATTATCTTGATCGCCAACTTTGCAACCAAAATACAGAAAATAAAGCTTATTCCATTTCTTGAGTTAAATATCTATTCAATGTGATTTTAATACAAGTCGCCCACAAACACAACAAAACTTATCGGGCTGAGTTTTGCAAAATCTACGCTGAAAACGTGCCATTCATTATAACTGTAAAAACACAATTATACTAACCAAAGAACGTCTCTTTACAAGAATATATATATAAAAAACGGATAAGTTAGGGGTGTAGCATTGGCAAACAGTATTGACAACAGATAGAGTTCCCGGCAGGAAGGATTGCCAGGAGGTAGGGTTACCATATGCGACATTGTGAAAACCGTAAAATATTAGTGGATTGTGCCGTTTCCTGATACTCTAACACAAAAATGGTACTTGGTGGGACTTTTTTACTTGCAGATATTTAAATAACTATCGGAATTATTATTAATAATAATAATTTGGCCGTTGTTACCGAACCAATGTAGATCAGTGTAATAGGTACCCCAAAAATGTATACACTCTTAAAATAATTATTGTATAAACATTTAAAAATATGCATCACAGTTTCAAGATTCAAATTAATAAATGCTAAAAATGTAGAATCTTGTCAACTGTCCCAAGTTTCCAAAAATCAATTTCATCCACCTACGATTCCTAACTATTCCTCTCTCCTCATCAATAAACGTCAGCCGATAACATCAGACCCGAGAAGCCCCTCACGAAACATTCGAATATGCCCAATGTTTGGACGAACTCAGAGCACTAATATTATGATTGTCAATACACATCCAACCTTTCGAACCACCCTCTCTCTCCACCTCTTCCTTTCAACTCCCAAAGGGTGGAGAAACTCCCGCTGCTCATCATAATTACAGTTCATATTAAAATTCCATTTCTCTTGGAGAGAGGGCCGTCTGGAGCTTGGAGGGCTTCTCCTGTTATCGTTTTCTTGGACTTTATTAGATGGTCTCTGCCTCCCTTCGGAAGACCCACTGGAGAAATGAGTTAAAGAGAACTCAGTGTTTTCTTTGGGGAGGGATGAGATCTCACAAGGGTCTCTCTCCATTTTAGTTATGGTAATGAAAAGACTTTCGCATTGGTACGATTCTTGTGGATCTATTAAAGATATCAGAATTTTCGTTTGTAGCATGGGCTGTGAGGCTTGTTTTGTTGATAATATCCTATAGGGGCAATTCCTTTATCTTGCATAGAGAGTTTCTTCCTTTCTGTAGTGCCAAGTTCTCATCGTCTTGAAGAATATAAAGCTTAGTGTAGTTGGATTAACATGCCGTTTTGAAGCTACACTATCTTGTGTGGCTTCAAAACGGAATGTTAGAGACTGGCCTCACTATTCTGAACCGAAGACAAATGACGAAGACAGCACATGAGCAAACATCACACTCTCTAAACATCCACTCCATTTCAAAGTGAGAACGTTTGGACAACGACAGTAGATTTCACATAAACCAAGAACGTGTGCACGGGGTATCTTTGGTGAAATCTGGATTTGAACCAGTAACTCCTCCTATACTGAAGCTCATACATTGCCACAAGGTCACTGCTGCCAGAAAGATTCAACGGTAATCGAAGACACAGATTATTCTTATGATTAAAAATGTATTTCAAAGAGCGCAGCAATCTGAGAGATAAAATTATAGCACAAGATGCATAACAATATCCTAATTTCACGGCATTTACTTCAATGGACTGACATTTGACAATGCCACAGAATCAGATAGGAAATTTCCAAATATTAATGCCAACTTACTCGAATTACTTTCACAGTGACGACGTCCCCGAGCCACAGTTTTCTACTGGTAGCCTCTCAGGTTCAGAACTGGTGGTATTAGGGTTACAGGTCTCAGTGTTCCACTAAATATCCATCGCATGGGTGGGTCTGGTGCACCTTGAATATACACAGTCCTGCATTATGTACAGATCTGGCATAGAAGTTTGAAGAGTCGAGTGTCAACTCTGGTGTCATTCTCTTCATCAGACCACGATTTAAATTTACGAGGACTGTGCCTAAATTGTCCTGTTATAGCTTATGAATCTAGGAAATGAAATCAATAATGGAAAAATTCACACTAAACTCTGTTTCCGT
Organism: Araneus ventricosus; assembly: GCA_013235015.1. NCBI lineage: Eukaryota > Metazoa > Arthropoda > Arachnida > Araneae > Araneidae > Araneus > Araneus ventricosus. Next base: position 3,676,597 of record BGPR01000010.1, on the reverse strand, counting down.
CTCTTTGATATCTTGACATTTTATAAATCTGGAAAAGACACTTATCAGCTTTCCCTCCTCTTACTAAACAAAAACGTTCCTTTACAGATCTGAAACACACATGTGGCTACTAGCAGCATGCCGCTTGTGTTTCTTTAAGGATAAATATATTCTCATGCATAGAGAGAGAGTACATAATGCACTGGTAGCTACACTCATTTACATTAAGCTCTCATTACATTTGTTATTTAATGGTAATTTGTTATTTAAGGTGAATGTGGTACGACAATAATCATGTCGGTGAAAAGTCAATATTTGCTTTATTGTGTCACATACCTATAAATTTGCGATGACAATATACAGTTTTTTATATGATGAAATTCTATACTTAGAAGTGTAATTTAAATAAATAGAAGTAAGTAAATAAATAAAAAAAGAAAAGAACCGTTAAGTAAGCTAATATATTCTATTATTAAAAATAATAGATATAATTCTACCTTATAGTTTATACTTTTAAGATAATGGGCTTCTTTACATACTTAGCAAAAAAGAATAATACTTATAATTAAATTAAATAATTGAAAGAATACAACGCATACAATTTGACAAGCACACAAAACCTAATCCTGTTCTTCGATCGCCCTTGCATTCCTGACGAGGAACAGGCGTACAGTTTGGTCTATGCTTACTTTCATGGGTGGAGAGTCTGCATTCTTATTTTTTTGTGAAATAAAACATCGGCACTGTAATTAAGATTCACATCCATGAGAGTTTGACTTGAATTTTTGAAAAAAGAATTTTACCATAAAAAATGAACTGTTATGCAACCGATTATTTTGCTGCCATTTAAAATTCTTCAGAGATATGAGTTTATATGCATCAGGTTACGCAGAATCCAGACAATCAGGAGAAAGTATGTTCATAATACTAATTAATTTTTTTCCCAATTGAGCTTCAACATCACCATCCGAATTATTGCTAAAATCGTCTGTCTTGCAATGGTGAGTTAAATTGAACAATGTCCTCAGTCTACAATTTACATCGACAACAAAACGTTTTGACTGGCCTAAATGAAAGATAATCGAATTTTAACAACATTCAAATTTATATTCACTCTTTAAAAAAGTTTATAATCCCTTTGTGAAGAAAGTTATACCGCATTAAAATCCTTTTTTAAATAACTAACCTATTTCTTAAAGTTCCATAGATAGAAGAACTACAGTAAAATTATTTACAGATCTAATTCTTACAGACATATTTACTGTAAGAATCTGCTAATCCAAATCATCGTTATCATTATGAATAATTTATATTTAATTGTGTTTGCTCTGCAGTGTAAAATTATATTATTTACTTAAATTTTAATATGTATATAAATTTTCGTGAAAACTGATTTAATTGCTTTTTTTATTCGCCACAAATAAGAAATCTGATTAAAATCTGAATGAAGCCATTCAAAGTCCATTTTTAAAAAAATTAATATATTTTAGATTATACACCCGCCGATCTCGGTGATATGCATTTCAGAATTTCAGGAAAAGGAATGATTAGGAAAGTTCAAAAAATGGACAATGGGAAATGTTTGAACAGTTTCTAAAATTCAATAGTCTCCAACATTCGTTTTATAATGATCCAGTCACAATCAATATGCCTTTTAATCGTAAATTGTAATTGGTATAACAAAGAAATCGATACTATTATCCATCATAAATACTATATGTAAATTTAATTATTACGTATAAATTATAAAAAAGGTATTCTTTTTATTAGATGTTTCTTTTCTTTTTAACTTTTTATGTGCATTTTCCGTTTCTCCGCGTTCAGATATGCAAAAAATATGATATTCTGGTATTCTTATGACTACTAATTATTTTCTTTATACTACTCTGAATAGGATTACTTTAACTTTAACCATATTACCTAATTTTCCAGGTTTTAATAAAACTTTCTGTGAGATATAATTTAATAAAAAGAAAGGATGTTTTTAAACTGTTACGTTCAATCAACATTACATTTTTAAAATTGAATAATCGGTCCATCTATTAAATAGGTATCAGAAATCTCTTTTGTAACGTATTCCAGTGTGTGTGTATGTAAGAGCGAGAGGAAGAGAGTCAGATAGTCGTCTTGAATGAAATTAAAAATAGTATGATTCTCGACTCGATTTTACCAATTTTCCGATGTATATGCAATTCTGGTGCATATTGAAGTCATTTCGTATTTTAAGTACAGGGAAATTTGGGTAGCCGGCTCAAGTGTCACTCTCTAATCTGACTACAGATAAAATTGAGAAGTCGACTCCAAAGTTGCTCTTATATAAGTTGATGGTAATCTAACTAATAATGATGGTAATCTAACTCATAATGATGGTAATCTAACTAATAACATGTTTTTGGGCTAATATTAGTTCTATTTTAATGCTTTAATATAACAATTAACTCACACCAAGATTCAGTGTGATTTTTCTAAAAATATCTGCAGTGTTGGTCAAAATTAAGAAAACCATTCGAAATGTTCACATTATACAACTTTATTTACATCGTATGAAAAATGAAATTTTACTATAACAATCATAACAATTATATGCGACTCATTTATTATGTTTCCTAATAAATGAGTCACATATAATTGTTATTATGTGACCTAACATGTTATGTGACCTAACAATTATATGTGACTCATTTATTTAAATGGTGGTTTATTCAGATTTCATTTTATCACGAATCTGTAAAGACATATTTTTAAAAGTGGAATAACCAATAAAAACGCAAAAAATAAATGTCTTATTCACTATTAAAATGGTATATCAACATCCCTTTACTTTAAAAACAATGGCTATAAGAAGACCTTGACTAACAAATGGAAACAGAAAAAAACGATTTGAGAGATGACCAGCAAATTACAAATGTTTTCTTGCGGTCAAAAGAGGGCCAAGGGTGAGAAAGGTTTGTTTGAGACTGAAGGATTTTATCATGCAGAAAAACTTCTTATAGTATTAGCTGTTATAAGTTTAATTATTATTTTATCGTAGACTGTTTATTTCTAGAGATGTGTGTTCTCAAATATGTAGCAAAAGAATATTTTCCTATTCAGCACTAATACTACTTCATTGACTGAAAGTCCTCTCTTCCATTAGATACATCTCGAATTTTTTTTATTCGTTTGTAGAGAAAAAGAGATACTGGAATTAGAAGAACCAACAATAAAAAAATGAATCCACCCTGTTTCGCTTAATTTACTTTTGGGACAAGTTCTTCAAATTCGATAACTGTCCTTTCAAGTCCAATTCCAGTTTCATTCCACTACCCTCTGCCCTCCGCCCACCTGTTTATCCAGTGGCGGTCTGATTGCGAACAAACAACGGGGCTCGAACTGCATCTTTGACTTGCAGGTCACGTGCACGGGGCTAAGCAACTCCACTTCCTTCCCTCCCCGCTTTGGAATCGCAATAAACTCCACCGTCCCCGCAGTTGCCTTTTCCATTGGTTTTCATTCCTTATTTTCGACAATTTCTTCTATCTGTTCTGTCTTTTTTCCTTCGTTTTCTTTTTGCCTACCTTTTTCGAACACAGATGATTCACTTTTACTTTTTCTGGAGGGGGCAGAGCGGAGAGAGGGGTTGTTGAGAATTTGGAACAAGAGATGCCTTGGCTCTCTCCTATTTTCTATTTGTTTTTCTTTTCTTTTGTTAGGGTTGAAATCGTGGATTGATTGCGATGCTGCAATTCTCTACCAGCCTTCTTTTTTCCCTGCACCGTGTGAAAAAAGATACGGCCTTGTTATGTTGGATTACCGGGTGTCTCGACAGTATGGTGGTAAGAAAGGAGTTTTCTTTTTCTTTTCCAAAGTGTCTGCCAAAAGGTGCATCGAAGACCGCAGACTGGCAAACCTGCAAAAAGGAATAAAATTCGGGAAAAGAATGCAGAAGTGCAACAGCAATGGATTTTTGTTATCTGCAAAAGCCTTTGGCAGGTGTTTGTTAGTTAGTAGTTCGTTATTTTCAATGTAAGTTTTTATTTAAACTATTCAAGCAAGACACGTGTTTCTACTTGAGGATCATAATAAATATGTGTGGTCGCCATTAACCATAAGATTGAGAAAATTGTTAATATCTGTTAGAATTCTTTTTATAAATAATATTTGACTCTAAGTTTGTGCAATATTCGTATATTTTATAGTCCACTAAGACCTGATTGATGATGAGAAAGCATTTCTATTTGAACCAATGTTAAACATGGTGATCTTAGCTCCTAAATGTTGGAAATATATAAAGGAGGCTAATATCTATAAAAAATATGCCTTTTACTTTTTTTATTGCACATGTTTCTAGCAAATGTTCCGGAATTATTGTTACTAATTAAGCAGAAATCTTTAAATAAATCAAAAAATGTTAAACCTTCAATAAATTGAGCAAAATAACTGAGAAACACGTCTTTAACTGAAGAACTTCAAGAAAACGCATACACAAGACAAAAATCGTAGCATAATTGAAGTTAAAGCAAAAAGTTGGGAACGTTCTTCTTTAGACTCTCTTTTATACTTCACAGTAGCATGTTTTGGGTTTATCTCTGTTGTAAAGGGAAGATAATCGTATGCGCCTTTTAGGGCTGTACTTCATATTGTTGACTGATGTCGTTCAAAATTTGATGCGGGTTTATACCTATGGTGTAAATCAACATACGAAATTTCATTCGTTTAGTTCGTTGCAGTTTTGAGCTGTCTCGCTCACAGACAAACATACAGTCTTTTCGTTTACGGATTTCAGCCAAAATTTGATACAGGTCTATAATTTTGGCATAGGTCAAACGAAATTTCATCCCCTATGTCACTCCAGTTCTGAGTTAGCGTACAGATGCAATTCGAAAAATATGTTCTTTGACTCAATGATGTCTGAAACATGGAGATTTGTGGCATCATCGCCAGCTGTGTTGTTAACTGTATTTGCATGCTTGTTTACCCCTCCCTTTTTGGTGATTTCATCTCTTAACCAATGGCGAAAGAGCTGCTGCAGTATTTAAAGGTGATGTTCCACCTGATTATTCTCTCACTTTTTGTTATCATCAAACCGCGCTCGTGGTCATATGATGTAGTAGTATAATTTATGTTTTTAACTTAATTGTTGTTCTATTATACATGTTATTGTTCTAAATTTGCCTTTTTATTCCTGTGTCGTTTGCACTGTATCACCATGAAATTAACCCTTCTGAAGGAATTAAGTGTAGTGCGAAATATAATGTGAAGAGTGTGCTGATTGTAGCTGGGACTTCATGCCATGACCATTACACTCCGTTTAATCAATCATACCCGGCATTCACGGCTTTTCTGCCGTCACGTTGGTAACTTCCACAGATTCAACAAAATTTTGAAGTTGAATTTTTCAATATATCCAATACTTTCTGTTTATACGAACCAAATATGTGAAAGTAAAAAGTGTTTTAAAGCGAAAAAATTTCTTTTCCTCTCGTTTAACCCTTTGTGGTCGATACTGCCACTGTGCCTGGCTGGTAAGTGCGAGTCTGAAACAAAACAAAACAAAAAAACCCGACTTGTAAGACGAATTGTGAATGCCACCACTGTGGCAGCATCGATCGCAAAAGGTTAAAATTTTATCTGTTCACTTACGTCTAACTGTGAATGGAGAAACAAGCGGCCTAGTGGTAGATTCGAAAGTATCAACTTTATTACTTTTGTATTACACTCATGACCGACAGTTTTACTTTTAGTATTGGTTCATGTAAAATTTATGATGAAGAATGTTCCTCCTTATCTGATGCATCAGTTTTTCGAAATAAAATCATTTCGTCTAATGCCATTTCTTTTCCTCTTGTAATTTAACAAGCAATAGTCGATTAAAAAAAAACCGCATCCTAAACATTTTTTTTTTTTTGCTTTCGAAATCCTTTACTAGAATTCGTGTTATTTTGTATAAACATCCATTATTTCTTAACAATTGTAAAGTTTTGTGAAAGTCAATTTCAAATTATTTCTATTCTTCATATTCATAAACGTTAATCTTTTCTTTGTAAGCCGTACAGATGCTATAACACTGCATTATTAGCGTTTCCCTCTCGTAGAGGTACATTTTCTTAGATCTCTTATAGTCCTGTAGATTTGTACACTCTTGTACGAGGTACATCTCTTATTGTCCTGAAGATTTGTGCTCTCTTGTACGAGGTACATCTCTTATTGTCCTGAATATTTGTACTCTCTTGTACGAGGTACATCTCTTATAGTCCTGCAGACTTGTACTCTCTTGTACGAGGTACATCTCTTATCGTCCTGAAGATTTATACTATCTTGTACGAGGTACATCTCTTATTGGCCTGTAGATTTGTACTATTGTTCATCCTTCATCTGAGATATATAAATTTATTGTTAATTAGGAAAAACAAGAAAATATTAACCCACGGGTGGTTGAGAGAAATTATAGGTGTAGTTTTCTAATGGTGTGCAAAATGATGAGGGAGGCAATATTTTACCATTCCCAATAGATTCACCATTTCTTAAAGGTGCTTTGAGATTTCACTCGTCGTAATCTTAAGGTTATCTTTCTCGGTTTCTTGCATTTGGTACTATTCTACGAATTTTTGAAGACGAGATTTTAATGAATAGAAAACTGAGATACTTCTTCAGTATCCTTCGCAGGTTTACTTACTGTACATTTTTGTAATAAACTAACGCACTCCTATATATTAATTTTTACTGTAGCTTCAAAAACTGTCTTTTCAGTGGTATTCGTTGATCATAGTTTAACCTCAAATGCGACTTTAGTTAGGTTTCACCGTGCAATTTGATGTCTAAACAAACAAACAAAAAAAAAATATAGGCATCCAATTAACATTTCTTTTTTATATATATTAACAACTGGCGTAGCTAGGGAGTTTAATTTTAAAATACGAAAGTTGTGTCGATTTCTAATAACGAGTCTAAAACAAATTAGAAAATTGTAGGCCAGCCTTCTTTTTTCCCTGGTGAACAGAGGTGAGTTTGAGTTACCTCCACTCCGATGACGGAATGTACCTATCGAGGGAGTGGTTGGGCCGTGGCCAATAATGGCTATTAGGGCTCCATCCTCAGTTTCCTACTGGTGTCTCGACGGCGATCATTCAGTTGGTGACGGATGTCTCGGCAGGGCGAAGGTAGCTGGACTTTTGCTTGTGCTAGACCTAAGCCCATTTGCATTTATTTTCCTATGGCATATTGATAATTTAAAAACAATTATGCAAAAGAGTCTATGCATGTGAATTGTTCAATCTCTGATACAAACAAGTTTTTGTTTGTTTACTTGTCCAATCAGATATATCGCATATCGTTGTCCTCAAACAGAATAGCAGAAAAATATTGATTCTAGACAGACTAAGATCAAAATGATGGAACTGCTCTTCAGCCTATGCTTCAGAAGTTTTTTGCTCCTGGAATAATACAGCAATTATAGGATTTGGTTATCAAGAAAAAGTAGTGTAATCATTGGCCCAACGGTATTCTTTTCACCAGAAATTTGCAATGTTTTTTATTTCACAATAATTAATAACTTATCTACTTCAAAAGTATTCACGGCGAACAAATACAAAAATTAAATTTCTCACAAGGAAAAAATCTATTCTTTTCGAAAAGAAGAAATGAGATGTTTTAGAACAATTCCTGAATTTCCTGAGAACCTATTCAATATATCTCCTTATGTTTGCATATAGTTTGTGAAATTATGTTTGTATATAATTTTTTTATATAACAAGCATATATTTTCATATAATATAAAATACAAAATATTAGCATTAATGAATAAAAGCATAATATATGTGGGGTATGGGTTCGGGGAAAATAAATTTCAAGAATATCACCCAAAACCAGTTCACTTGGAAAAGGAAAATTATTTTACTCGCGCACCTAGGGGAGTGCACAAGAACTCAATTTAAATACTAATTAAGTTTATTAAAGAAAAGCATAAGTGTGAGAGAGGTATTTACATATGGTTATTTACAATTTGACAAGAGAGAGATTTAGACTTTAGACTATTAGGATTTTAACATTAAGTTATTAGGTGAAAAGGCAAATATCACTCTAAAATCTTAGTTACTCACATTACGTTAAAATTACATGAATAACCGTTTAGCCAGTAGGTATTTAGATATTCAGCCAATTAGCCATCTAGGTAATTAGAATACTTAGCCATCGCCCATCGCCGCCGTGTTACCAGAGGAGAGACCCCGTAGCCAGTTAGGACTCGAACTCGACTGCACGTCTGGTCTACTTAATTTCCAAAAGCCATCTCCTCTGGATTAAAACATTACATTCCGCTTTTAGGGGAAAAGACTCCCACGCGTATCACGTGATTAGCACGAAGAGAACGCGTGATGGCTTCAAGGACACTGTTATCTTTCGATATCTTTCTGCTGACGTATGATTTATTCAAATAAGATAGTTCGGCGAGTGGAATAAATATTATGGAAGGTAATTAAACTTAAGTGATTAAATTACAGGAAAAAACTATGCAGGTAAAGTACAATTCACACATATATTTATATAATTATTTTAATAAATATATCCAAATTTAAAACATAAATTTTGAAAAACACCTAATAAGATTAAAATTATTTTGAACTAAAAGATAAAAATCTGAAAATATGAGCAAATGAATCAAATTGTGTTCGTGTGACTAATGTCAAAAGCAAAACTCTAGTTTAATTTTGAATCTTTACCAGTAGGAAGTCTGTCTTCCAGCTGCCCGGAAACTGTTGCGAAAATCTGACTTCTGGCTACTTACTGTAATTTCGATTAATATAATGAGAATGTGTGACTTTATATTCAGAGAAAATAAGTGCACACATATAGTTCAACTCATGCCGGACCTATTTGTTACGGATAAAAAAGAAATGCTCTTTGAAAAGAATAAATATATTTTGCCTTACCAGGAACGTTGGGTCCCCCTGTGTGCGGGGATTTTGCCCCTGCTGTCCTTTCCTCTCAACGGGCCTGGTGAGGCAGCTCAAGACATCATGAATTTAGATGTTATATGACATTCAGAGTTACCTTTGTCATGTTATTAAAACGCTACAAGAACTGATTCTACTCCTGGTTACCTAAAAATAACCGAAGTTGCATATTAATAAAGTGAAGAAAATAATATGTACAGTTTTTATATTTTTTTCCAAACTATCGTACATGTAACTTTATTAACCCTCTGACTGCTTATCCCGCGATTTCCGCGGGCAGAAAGTAAGTATATTTTCTGCTGTATCCTGCGATTTTCGCAGACTAATGTGTTTATTAAGTATTAATAAATATTTGAATCGTATTGCACTAATAAAGCTTTGTAAATAAATAACAATTTGCTTGGCTCAATGGTATTTGCACATGTTTGCAAACGTTGCATCGAAATAGTAATTTTAAAAGAACTGCAATCAGAGGGTTAAGTAATAAATTTCCTATGTCTTAAAGCGTAAGAGAAAGAACAGTGAAATATTTTTTCATCTTTTTTGTTTAATTTCTTTATAAACATTAACTGTAAACGAACGAATCTGTAAAACCTATTCTGAAGCATTCTAGCCATTAAAATCCTGACATTAGGTGCTTAAATGTAAAATATATCTTTCCGTGAACATGTCTTGGCAATGAAAAAGAAATATTCAGATTTTTGACAATAGATTTCTTCTACTTATTTTTTTATCTCAGAAAGATAGGTGGAAATAATATGACATAGTCAAGAAGGCAAAATGTGAAAAACTACCGAGCGCATAGTTACACACAGTTGACTCTTGCCAATGATGATCTTACTGTATTTAAAAGTAAGTGATATACTGCAGTTTTTGTTAATTAGAATTTAGTTTTAATCACCCAAAATGAATACCCTGTCTAACAAAATTTTATATTTGATGAGAAAATTGTTGAATTTTATGTCTTGTAATAGTCCTATTTATATACTTTATTCTATATTTTTAGTTTTATAGTCAAAATTATATAGTTTATTCCACATTTTTAATTTTATAGTCACAGGAAAACGTACTATGCCATCATCAGTGATATAGTTGTTTCTGGCTCATTGCATACAATCAGCTTAAGCTGCCTTTAATTATTTGCAATTAATACTAATATATGGGAGAATTATTTGTAAAATTTAAAATGCTCATTATCACGTTTTGAAAAAATCACGTAATGACGATTATACAGTTTTCATAATGGAATCAGCTCACCTGAAATGTCCCACAAGACAAATTTAATTGTGTATGTTCTCAAACATCTAATTGTACATTGTTTTACACAGTACCACGACATTACGTCCTTTTTCTCCTTTGGTAGATGCTTAGTGGATCTCAAAATTAAATTGGCGCAAATTATTTGATTGATTGCATAATAAATGAGAACTAACTGGAGATCTTGAAATAAAATGAAATTCCAGTCACGGTTGTTTGATTTAAAGTTGAACAAGAGCATATAAATCAGATACACTTTTTAATGAATTTTTTGGAAGCTTGAATTTATAAATGATCTACAGTTTTTTACATTTGAGCAGTTTAAAATCAATGATATAAACTTTGCTGGATTTTTATTTGAAACTTTCTATACCATAGCAATTTAAAAAGTATTCTTTTTGTTTTTCTGAATGTGGAATTTCTCGACAGCAGTTAACAAAACAACTTTTTTGCAGAATTAAAGAAAAAGATAGTGATTAGCATTTTGTAACTAACCGTTACTTTGTATCAGAAAAAGATTTCAAACATTTTATTTTCAAAAATAAAATAAGCAATTGTTTTAAATTTAGTCTCAATATATATCTTTTTTGTGTTATTTGTAATACGATAACTGTCAAAGACTTTCTTATAGAAAAAAAAATTCTATTGAAATTAAATCGCCTGTATCAAAAATTATCTTCAAGATAATGAATTCTGAATTGATTATCCTAAAAATACTTTTTATCATGTAATTAACAGTTTTTAAAAACTTTTTTATTTCACTTTATTTATTTTCCTCAAAAAAATTTTACTTGTTAACTTGTAAAACATGCACGGTTCATTATCAAGGACTTGTTTTGAAATTAAAAAGTTGTGAAAGAAGAGAATTTCGCATCGTTACCGTTTTGGAAGAAAATACATGGCCTCGACTTAAATGTCTACAAAGAATAAAAAAGAAAACAAAGCTTTGTCTATGCATTATTTTGGAACTTTTTATCGCTATACTACTTTAATAAAGTTTTCGTAAAAACTTACTTTATCTTTTCTTCATTTTTTCATATCGTAAAAAGAAGGGAAAAAAGTGAATAGTCGAAGAGACAAAGAAATCTCTTTTGTAACTTCTTTCTTTTTTCCCGCCTTTTTCTTCTTTCTTCGAATGACGACGAAAATTTTCATAATTCGATTTCAAAAGTTAAGTCAAATGTAAATAAGCAAAAATGGCAAACGAAAGAAATGGATTTGAATGCGTAGATATATCTTTAAAAGTACTTCTCTTCTTTCTTTTCTTTGTATATTCTTTTTGTTTTAAATATATTTGCAAAAAGTTTTGCAAAGAAAACAGATCGAAGCAGAAGCGTTTATGAAATAAGTAAAAGCGACGGATTTGTAGAAGTGAACTGGCCTCGGGATTTTGAAAAGATAAAATAATAATTCAAAATGAACAAGAAAGAATTTTCCAAAAGAGATTTCTTTAAACATTTCTTTATTGATAAGATTTACCCAACTGCAGCTCTTGGGCCTTAATTGAAAGCAGGAGATTTTTACTTTCTTTTATTTCCAAAATCAGTATTTAAAACAATGGGGAAATTGAATTTTAAAGCAGACAAAATATATTTCAAATTTGTTCGGGAAAGTTTGCAGCGAAATGTATTCCATCACGACGCTTTTATCGAATATTTATTATTCTTTATAATCTGATAAAGATGAATAGTCCTGATGAAATATCGAAAAAATGAAATAAGAATTCTTCGTATACAAGGCGATGTAAGAATAAAATAAGAGTATGGAAGACAGTAAAATATATTCTTTCTCTAATAAATATTTTCACGTTTAAATTTTTGATTCGAAGTATTTATAGTTTCCTTTTCAGGATAGACATTAGAGAGTTGTGAATGTTGTTAATCTTTGATTATATTGAGAATATCTACTTCACTTTCTCTGAATTAAACATATGAATTCAATATCAAAGTTAATAAGGTTTTAGCATAGTTTTTAAAAAATTATATGTAGTTCCTATATATATTATCGAGACTTATATTATACTCATATCAAAAATGATACAAGATTTATAATATGATATTTTCACGTCACTCATTTAAAAGACCAAATAAGCTGGAAAATGAAATCAATTTACATGTCTTCACAGTTCAACGACAAACGTCATCGACCACCAGTGACCCAATGTGTTAAAGCATGGCATGCCCAAGTAAAAAATATCGGAGGAAGAAGGTTATAGGTTCTGTACTGCTTTCAACCAGCATTATTCAGAAGCAAGTAGATCTACGTGCATTTTTGCAATGTATCGGTGGGTGCTGGAGGTTTTCCTTCAAATGGAGCACAAATGTGGACCTGTTTTCCTTGGCGTTCTCATACATTAGAGTTAAATCAACCTCTCTCTCAAATGATTCCTAGGGAATCGACGATTGCTTTGAACAACAGAAGATGACACACTTTTCCTTTATCATGAGTCCTTGATTCATGGTCTTGGCTAGATATACTAGATGAAGTGGTATTAGAACCACTAGTACCTAATTTCTCGAATTACCCAACATCAAACTTAACTTTTTTTTAGAACCTTGTGCAGTGGCGTGACATCCTTTTTTCTCCCGCAAGATGCGTATTAGATTCCAAAATTAAATTGGATCCCCTCATATGATGCGTATCATATGATCATGAATTAACATCATTCATCGAATTTTTATATCAGTATAACGATGTGAAACACGCTCTGAACTGAATCAATAAAAATAAAAAAATGGGAAGAAAAAATCGCGTTATACGGAGCAACATTCAGCGAGATCTCACTGCATGCCAACCCATGTATAAATGTATGATTAAACGTGATTTTGACTTTTTTCCCCCTGTCTTACCGTTCCCTGTGGGTGACAGCCATCTTGTCGAGCAAAGAATTTTAACAACCTCCTAAATGTCCAATTTGTCGCTGTCAGCGGCTGTTGCGATGATGAATCCCCCACCCTTTGACTCACGCACTGCAGAACACCCCCCACCCACCTTGCCAAAGAGGGGAGGGCCCATCATTATGCAAGAAGGGTGACTAACACTACAACCCACGTCCATGGTTTTAAATTGCAATTAGCGTGTATTCCTGGCTTGCTTAGAGCTGTGGACAGAAATGAGAGGGAGACATCACGTTCGTGATTTAGAGTTTCATCTCTGATTTCTCAGTTTTTAGCTGAACTAGAGTATTAGAGATATGGAAATGTTATCTATCCTGTTACTTATAATGTAACAGTGATTGCTAATATAAAAATGAGGAATGTTGCGAAAAGGGTTTATCAAGGATTCGATAGTAAAAATTTAAGAAATATTTTTAAAATCAAGATTTTATTACTGTACTAAAATCTAGAAAAATTGTCTTTTTTTATCAAAAATCTGGAGGTCAAAGAAAATCATAAAAGCTTCGAGGTGTTGGTACATATATACTAAGTAAATTGGAATTTTAATCGCATTCATAATAATTATTTTAATTATTTTATATCATACATTCTAATTTAGAGGAAAGCTTATGAAGTTCCCTTCTTTTGATACTCGTTGTGGCTCAATTTCTTTGTCGTATTGTTTTCCATGCCTCATGATTTCGCGATTTTGGATTTGAACTCCAGATTTTTAATAAAAAATAATTTTTCTACATTTAGTATATTAATAAAAGCGTGCATTTTCTACTTTTTAATCTTCAGTATAGTTTATAATTCATCATTATAATTATTATGAAATCTTATAAAAAACTTTGCTCAAATTCACTACCAGATCATGCCCCTCGTATTGAATAAAAACTAAATAAATTTAAACGTTAAGTGAAAAATATTAAAGTATTATATTGTTATCGGGAACAGACATTTGTGCTAGATTTTAAAACTCTAGCACTTCAGAAAGCGAATGAGAAATCGATTACAAAATTCCATCTCTACAAACATGGAAGAGGTCAAATTAAAAGCGTAGAAAAGCACAGAGAAACATCCAAAACACATTTTTTATTTGTGTAAAATTCTTACAACCACTTCTTAATTTAAATATATATAAATTTAATAAAATTAAATGAGCATCAAAGGAACTCATTTCATTAACTTTAAAATAAATTATTTTTAGGCGAAAATCTTCAGGATTTTTCCATAGAAATTTCATTTCTCTGCACCTTCCTCCCTGGTCCTTCACAATGCAAGTTTAAAAATATAAACTGATTTCTGGTTATTTTCCTCTAAGAAAGTATTATGTTTATCTGAATGATTGACTCAAAAAAATTAATAAACCCCGAAGAAAATTAATATTCAATTATTGGTATTAAGCTGAAAATATTTCCTTCCTATGAATTTGAAAGTAAAATCATGAAAAATATCTAAAATAATGAGAAGCGAAATAATTTACTGGAACAAAAAGAGAGAGAGAAAGAGTATCTATAGGAAAAGCGCTAAATTATGGTACCTTGAGAGACATGCAATTTTTGTAGCCTGTAATAGTTTTGAAAGATATTCATTGTCACCATTCCCTGCAATATATAATGTTCTGCCATACTCACTCAGTGATTCTACACCCCTACGAGATTTTTTTAAAAATTTTGGCAGCTAAGATTGTTTACTACTTGCGTTAAAGTACTCTTGAAGTATACTTGCTTTTATAATTTAATTTGAATATATAGGTATAATAAACAAATGTTTCACTTTGTTTTTTCAACATGCAATCAAACTCTGAGTATGGAAATTTAAATATTACGAAGATTTCTTGAACATTTGAGGCTTTAATATACAAACTTCCACTGCGTATTGTTTCGAAAAATTTCACAGGATCCGTAATTTACATTTATACAAATTAAAAAAATTAGAGAACTGACTAAAAAAAGAAGAAAAAGAATTTGTTCACGAAATGAAACAAAATACACCAAAAAAATTTACACAAATGACATACAAATAGCAATGCACAGTTGCAACTGGTAGCTACGAAATTACTTGAGGGAAAACTTTTCATGAAATAAGATATTGTTCCATCTTGGAGAACAACTTAATAATTTTTTTATCACTTTTTAAATAAAAATTTTTCATTATAAATCTCAGCCAGATCCAGATACGAATTGTTCCACACTTCTATAATTTCCCCCAACATATTAAAATTCAGTAAATATATTCTGACTTAATTAAATTAATATGGCATTTCCAAGTTTATTAAGTAGTGCAATGTCACTTTTTCTTCAGCAATAGCAGTAGACGGAGGTGACGAACTTTTGTTTTCAAGAACTCCGGCAACAGCACATCGGCACCGAAATGTTAAACATCATCAACCAAACTCAAACACATAACCTTATCCTAGAAGAGTTCTCCCCTCGGCTTTTTCGTATACTTTCTATGTTAAATGATTTTGCGTTGTTCAATCGATGGATTTGATTTAAAATTTGATACTGATCTGACATCCTGGTGTTAAGACCATTTACCGAATTTCAGTTATCTTGCTTATGCGTATTTGAATCATTGCATGCAATTAGATCCACATTGTAGCTGTTGACGTATTTAGTCCAAAATATGATATAGATTAAAAATTGTGATGGAAACACCTTAAGGAAATTGTTGTGAGCGATCGTTTTAGCATACACTTAGACAAACAGATGGACATAATTCTAAAAATTGTTTTTAGGACCCAGGTAGGCTAAAACGTGGAGCCAAAATCTCGAATCTGAGTATTTTTATGATTGCACTTTGTTTATTTCGTTTAAGAGCTTTTTTATTTCGTTTTTTATATAAGAAAGTAATAAGAATCTCTTGGTGCTATATCTAATTTACATTTCTTTATTTGTTTATACAGGTTATTTTTACAAGTCAAGCATCTTTCGTCTAAATTCTGAAGGAGAAGATTTACTTCTTGAACAAAGCGATTTTGATGCTGGTATCAGTCGGCGAAAAAAAATGTTGTAATGGCGACTTTAAAATGTTATAATGAAGCCAATCATAATCAAACCGAACTACTTACGGATAGCTTTTAAAACAGATTAAAAAGCACGTAAATTCAATAATCAGCCCATTCTTTAATTTGAACAACTGTTTCGTTTCCGTTTTTCTAAAATAATGGAAACGCTCACCACCATTGCAAAGACACCGCAGCTCCTAGATAGTACTTTTGCTCTATTAAAACCTACCCATGAATATGCATATCACGATTGAAGAGTTCTTTGTATAAAGTAATTAATTTTCTCAGTGAATTATTTATCGTATTTAAATACCCAATATCTTTATTCCTCATGGATTTCGATGCTTCTACCTTTCATTAATAATCACTCACTTGTGTTACCTTTCAAGAAATGTTGTTAAAATGGCTCTCTCATTCTAAAAAGGTGAGAAATTCTTGTATTTTTCTATCTTTTATTTGACAAATTGGAAAAAAAACCTCGCCTGCATCCCCACCCACCAGAGAACATCTCAAGATCTCCCACAAAACTAAAATATTTGACGAAATATGAAGACGCGTACCTGAAAATAATTCCACAAAAGGCCTCCTCTACTGGGAATGGAAACACTAACCCAATTCTTATTCCATCGTATCCCTCTCCAATAAATGGAACAAAACTGAGACTCACGGAACGAAAGACCCATGAAAAACGGTTTTGTTATTCCACAAACAAGCACAAGCACGAAGCCCAGAAAGAAAAAAAAAAGCAACCGATACAAACAGAACCGCTCAAATGAAGATGATTTTTTGCGACTCATGCCATTCTTCGAGGGTGTGGACCTGTTTGCATATGAATAAAGAAATCACGACGAATTTTGCATTCAAAAGAATCGCGGATTCCTTCTTTTCAGAGATGCTGACGCGTGTTTTTCGTCATAAATTATCTTCAAACACGACAGAGAGAAATATTCTTTAAGGATACATGTTGTGTGCCACAAATAGAATGAGAAAATTATTGACAAAGTTTGAATTCCTTTTCGTAATGAAATAAACACGATGCGCTTTTCGACTGGTTTATTAAAGAACTAGAATTCATTATCTCGATGGATCCTGATAAAAGAATGTTTTGACGTAAGTTGAGGATTTATTTGTTCTCATCTGTAAACAAATTCTTTTTTATTCATTGCTTCAATTTCAAAGGAAATTAGATTTTTCTTCATTTATTTTTCAGATTAATATATTTTTAAATAAATCTGTTTCAAAGTCATTTTCTTACAAATTATAGTATAGTATTTGATATATTTTAACTAGTTCTATATAATCAAAATTGTAAGAAATGATAATTACGTCTTATTTTTTGACCTTTACTATACTTCAAGGGAAATTCTTTCCAAAATTTAGAACAAACTGAATCGAGTTTGTTCGATCCATGTGTATAATAACCTTCAAAATCAATAGGATGGCTAAAACACCACTCTATATTAAAAGTAAGCTAATACAAGATTGTAACTCTCTCTCCTCATTATTTTCATTACTGTTCATGAGCAACCAATCTCTTGGTTGGCAAGGTCCAAATCAATGGCCTTGAACACTACTTCACTTAATTTGATTTTTCGTAAGAGGTTGGTGGAAGGAAGAAAACCATCAAACACAGTCTGAAATCGTCCGAAGATGACAGACAGCAAGAAAACTGATATTTAGTGTGGCCGTATGTTGAAATTTAAGCATTTGTTCATGTACAGGAAGCACCTGAACGGAAAGCAAACACCTAAACTGGTCAAAATGGAACTACCGAAGAAGTACTAGAATCCATCGGTTGAAGCTTGATCTTGTCTTATTGAGAGTCCTTAGCCCGGATGTACTGAGAGAAAGAACTGGGAAGATTCAGATTTGATTGCTGTTTGTTGTACTTGGTATTCTTGGGATATAATGTACCAAACTAAGTAATGGGCAGAAATCATTTTTTATTAAAAAGGAATACAGCAACTACTATATTAAAATGTAGCTTAAAGTTCTATTTTTCTAATTAAAATAAAATGCATTTGAAATATATGAAACAGTGTGTATGAGCATCCTTCTGAAATATTTCTGTCAATATGATCGGATTAGAGTTGAATTTCTGGTTGTTTGGTTTATTGTGGTTTAATTGTGATACAATTTCATTTTGTCATGCTCCGCAAAGCACGTAGTTTGATTTTAATGAGTTATACACATCTTGGTAAAATTCTTGACATTCTATGATGATGAGCTGGACATATGTGGAAAACCCACAGACAGAAGAACACGGAGAGAAGATGTTGGAACTGAAGTCTGTAGTTGTGATTAAATAAGAGATACAGATTGTCCCATCTAATGGTTTCCAAAAGTAATGGTTTATACTCAGAAAATTATATATGATCAGTTATGAATGTGCCGTGCTGTCGATATGGAATTATTCAAAATTTTTTTTATACAGATGCTCTACCAATGTTGCGCATGCACACTGTTTGAGAACTGGCATGCTGACTGTCATTCAACATGTTTGCTACACAACTTAAGGCTCAGTGCGTACTTTTCCAAGATGAATTAAAATCAAAGACACGTCTTAAGTGTGGAATTGACAAGAATGTGGAGCCTCCCTCATCCAATCCCTCCTATTTAAAAGGGATCCAATTATAGCCTTTAAATGGAATGTTTGAAATCAATAAGAGCAAGAGATTGATTCCCTTCTGGATATCTGCATAACCAGTAATTGCGCGCATTTTGAACATCATCAACCTGCAAAGAAACTTTAAGACTTGTACCTTTTAATACACCTGAAATTTATCATTTGTTTGTGATCCTGTCTGTAAATCTATAAATTTAGAATACCTGAATCCCAGACACTCTGTATTTGCAGCAGACCATGTTAAATATTCAATTTAGTTAAAACTGACTGCTTATTGAAGAGCTTATAATCACATCACTTCAAAAGGCTGGTTAAGGAAGTTATTTTCATTTCCAATGGCAAGGCAGAAAAAGGTTACAAAAGAATGTTTAACAAAAACAGAAGATCGAAGTCATTGCCTCAAAAGCGCTCTCGCTTCCCAATATCTCGACACCTCCGTAAGTCCTTGAAGAGCCCCACATCGGAGCAGGTGGTCCCTTTCCATTACTTCTCCAGAATCGCATAATGGACATAAAGGTTCGGTAGAAATGCCTAAGCGGTGCAGATGGGCGGCAAGGCAATCGTGTCCAGTGGTCAGACGGAAGGCTGCAATTGCATCACGTCTAGGTTTGTGAGATATAGAAGAAGGGCTAACCCCCCTCCAACTTTTTAGAGCTGTAAGAGTCTGAAGATACCGCAAGGAATTAGATGTACACAAATTTTTCAGAAACAGTTTAATCTTCCAATAAGAAGTAGCTGTATTTGGATGTTGTAATAAGTTAGCAACTTTTTTGCTAGGAAGTCCGCTTGTTCATTACCCCAAAGACCACAATGGCCAGGCACCCATTGAAGAACGATTCGTTTTCCCTTTAGGGTTAGAGTTCTCAAAAGTTCTTGGCAGTGGGAAATCTCAGGTGTCAATGGGAGTTCGAACGAGCTAATTGATCGAATGGCTACCTGAGAGTCAGAGAGGAGGACTGCATTTTCAAATTTGTGATGGATAGCCAGTAATTGCTTTAATACTATACGCGTGGCCACCACTTCACCATCAAAGGCGGTACCAATAAAGCCCGTAGGGGTCTGAAAAGAAAAGAGGTCCGAAAAGACACCAGCCCCTACATTAAAGTGGCAGTCAAAATGAGAACCATCAGTAAAAATATGCAGCCAAGCATTAGCTGGATATCTGGCTGCAATGGTCTCCAGGGCAAGGCTTCTCAGGATACTTGGTGCAACATCTCTTTTTTTATGGATGGCTTCCACTAGATCCAACTTTGCATCGACATTAATCACCCCCAAATGGTTTCTAGGTTTCAACAGAGGTTGTATATCACCTGGAATCGCAAGATCTTTCCTAATGTCCAGGACTTTCTGGATAAAACCATTCTGAGTTTTAAGTTGTCTAGGCTTGATAATATATTCCCTCTAGTAGGGATCCTCTATTCTCAGTAGTTTTTCATGTAGAACCAAAGCCTTGTCTTTCATTATATCTTGGAAAGGTTTATTTCCTGTCAGTAGTAACATCGCATCGATCGGCGTGGACTTCACCGTACCCGTGATCAAGTGGAGAGCTTGATTTTGCAGTACTTCGAGTTTGTTAATCACCAGTTGTGGGGCTGTCATGATGACTTCACAGCAATACGTCATTAAAGACAGGATAAAGGTATTAAATGTGGTGTTTAACTGTAGACCGGGCACATCCCCACTTGTATCCTGCTAAACGCTTGAGGATACTCAGTCTATTTGTGACACGCTCCGAGAGCCGCTCAACATGAAGCCTCCAACTTAATTTATTATCAAAGGTCACTACCAGGTAGGTGAAACTGTCCGTATTGGCAATCGAAGTATTTTGATACTGTAGCTCTGGGCGGAAAGTTTCATGGGTTAGAGAAAAGGACTGTGAAGCTGACTTTTCTAAATTAACAGTCATGTTACTTTCATCACTCCAATCTGAGAGGACCCGCAGAACCTTGTTTGATCGACTTTCAATAAGGTTTTCTGCACCGCGTTTTGGTGCTTGGTTAAGGAAGTATGATAATTGTTTTTTAAAGGTTCTTAGTGGTTTATTTCCAAACTGTAAAAATTTTATTCTTGTGTGAATTTTTATTATCGAAGTACTATTTTATGATGCAAACTTATTCTATTAAATATGATATATATCACTAAATTTTTATATTATTGCTGTGTAAAAATTCAAAACATCTTTTAGACAACAAGGATTCTGGTCATAAAGTATGATTCTGATTTATTCCATTTTAAATCATCGAAAAATAGCCTTTAAACAACCAGTAGGATTGCCTAGTTTTGAATTCCTTCATCATCCAGTAGGTTTCACGTATGGATTGATAGAGTTGGACAGGAGAATGAAAGAGTCTGGAGACACATTAATGATTTAGACCGATAAGTCCCAGGATAGAAAAAAAATTCTAAAAAGTTATGGGTACGGTATCTGTACCAGTTTGTAATGAAAGGATAAAGGTCTACTAGTACAATATCTAGACCAGTTTGTGAGCAAAGGATGAAATTTGACTAACGCCATATCTTGATTAGTCCGTAAGCAAAGGATAATTATTACAATATTTGTACCAATCCGTAAGCAAAGAATAGCTGTTGAAATATCTACACCAGTCCGTAACCAAAGGATAAAATTCCACTTGGTACAAAGTCTGTACTTCCCGTTTGAAAAAGTTGAAGTTATTAAATGTTTATAATCGATGGTTATTTTTCCACCTCGAGGTAGATTAGTTCAACGAACTATTTCAGCGAGATGCCCGAACTAATACCACAAATTCGCGACAAGCGCAAAGTGGCTACGCATAAATGTTGATGAACAAACCACTTTCGAATCGCCTCGCCCGTCCCTCAGCTCGTAAATAAAACTATTCCGTGAGGAAATTCCCTTCCAGACCAAAGATTATTTGCGTACTCTTTTAAGAATCAACATCCAGGCCTGTGTTTCGAATGCATTTGCCCAAACTGCCCACGGGTTAATAACGGTTGCCACTGAACAGACGATAAATCTCGAGTGTCGAGCTGGCGAAATTGCATCGGGAACAACCCCTGGGGTGGAATAAGGGAGGCAGAGGGATGGACTAGCCTCTCTCAAGTTCTGGTAAAAAAGAAAATTAGTTTTTTTCGCTCCCTTTTTTTCTTTCGCACCCACGGAAAACCATTTAGTAAAGATAAAATAAAAAAGTAGCATCAAGAAGAAGAAGCTTCACTGTAACCACAAGTTGACAGGAAACGACCACTTCTTTCGAATGCAAAAAGAAAAGGCGGGAAATATCTGGGATCATAAAATGAAACAAAAATTTTCGGTGGGGGTGGGGGGGAAGAATTTTCGAATAAATCCGACAAATGCAATCGAGAGTTGTGAAAAAAATGGCGACATTTTATTTTTTATTCGTCTGGTCTCTGCCCGCAGGGGTGGAATGTGTCGTCTGATTTTTTGCGAAGAACAGAAGATAGGAACAGATTTGAGGGGGAGCAGGGAAGACGCAGAAGATAAGATGATAGCGCCTCCGAGCAGAAATCGATGTTGCAAAGAGTTTGGAAGAGGCAAATGCTTTGTTTTTACCAAAGTCGAAAATTTTATGCTTGTTTATCCTTAAGAACATTGTTTTGGGCGGAATATGTTTTCTTTGTCATCTGAGTTCTCCGTTTCTCTCTTTTTTCTAATATGTATTTTGCAGACTCTGCTGTATTTTCTTTGGCAGACTAATTAATCAGGAGGAAAATCAGACTTTGAAGAAAAGTTCTTTCGTCTATTCTCTCTTATAAAGCCAAGTGTAATACATCGATGCATTCATATGTTTTTGCTTTATATTTTGGATTCAGTGATGTAATTTTTGTAGAAGGAATGTTAAAAATATATTTATTTCAAATAAAAGTTTTTTAATGCATGTAATGAAATATTTTCTTTGCAGTATTCTGCAATGATTGGGCAACACAAATATTTATTCTAATTAAGGATTCATGAAAATATTAAGATAAAAAATTATTAATAGAAGAACATTTTGAAAAAAGAATACGCTTATATTAGTGTACTAAAAAGTGAAAAATAATAAATAATTTTAATTGGAAATGTTATCATTTTTATAAGGTATCTAAATTTTAACGAAGTTTTGGGAGTTTTATTTCTTAAAAAAATCATTTTATCTTGATCTTTATCATATTGATTTCAGCGTCGCCGCACAGTTTTCGTCGTCATAATCGTCTTCGAAGACAGATTTAAAAAAATTCTAATTTTTAGTACACTAACCAAAGCATGTTTTTTTTTAAATATCTTTTTATTAAAAATTATTTTTCTACTTTTTATTCTTAGTTATATTTCATAATTAATTATTACAATTATTATGGAATTTTGTAAAAACATTTCTGAAACTCCCTGTCAAATTGTAACTTTCCTATGGAATAAAAATTTAATTAAAACTAGTCTATTAATTAATAATTAATTTTTAAAACTATTAAAATATCTTATTGTCACTTGGAACACAACACAGAACAAAATTCCAGATCTCTATAAAATCAGGAAATCAGCGTAAAATTGATTACAAAATTCCATCATTACAAACACGAAAGAAGTTTAGTTAAATAAAAGCGTAATGGTTATAAAATAAAAACACTCTAGGAAATCCTATTCACATGCATAAATTAACGCCAATACACTAAATTTATCATTACTAGAGAACAAGAGCATAACATAACACCACCTCCTGTCCCCGTGCCTGAGGTCCCTATAACTCTTCATGAGCGGTTTGAATGGACAGGAAGTGGAAGCTTACTGAGACCACCAAGCAACTATACTGAAAACAAAGGAATGGTTACATGAAGTATACAATGCAGGGTCAGGACCTTTGAGGTTATACTATAAGAGATGGATGAAAAGCACAGTTTGGAAAAACTGCTACATAATAAGAACGCTGTAAAATAGCCAAAAGTATGAAATTGAGCATGGAAAATGATAATACATAAGAAAATGTTATGCAAGAAAAAACGTTCTAAATACTGGAACGCATAAACAAATATTTATAAATATATACAACATTTCGAAACATATTGCACTGTAGATTTCTGTTGTACTTTCAGTAATTTGAAAGCACTGTGCACGCGATGAGCGAGATGATGCTGTGAGGATGGTGCTGAATGGACATTGACGAGGCCTGCCTGAAGAAATCTTAATCTGGAGCAAAAAGTTGTCCGTTGGTGTGCATGAACAGGATAATATTGAAGATGTTATTCCTGGAGAGATGGTTGGTTGCGACTGTTTGAAACCAAAGATTTTCCAGATCTGACTCTGATACAAAACAAAAGCAAGAAAATTTTCGTTAGTTCCAAGTACGACATACAAACCGACTTTCTTCACTTCTGTCGGTGTTTGCATTAAATTCTTCGAGAATGCTGTCCTTTATATCCTTTATTTCCAAGGGAAGTTTTCATTCATATTTTCTCCCCTACGAACAGCTTATGGTGGTGGTTCTAAACCCACTTGGTCGCATAACCCCACATATCTAGCGAGATCTATAAGTCAAAAACTCTCGATAAAAGGGAAGAATGTTATGTTCTTTCGATCAAAGCGACTTTGGAGTACCTACGTATAACTTGAGGTAGAAATCAGACTTAGCTCAAATATTGTCTCCAAATATTTGGCATGGCTTTTAACTGAAGTTGAACGCGTTTGTGGTTCGTTTGGAGGAAAAATATGAAAACTTTCAACCAACCATATCGTAGCAAGCAATTCATTGGTAAAATGCTTATCGGCCTACCAGTTTTCGAATAAATGCTGGTTAAGAGCACTGCCTAGGACAGAACCCTTTACCTTCTTCGTCATCTGACCGCGGTTCAAAATTACGAGGTTCGTCCCAAAATATTCCTTGTGTTGCTTCAAAACGGGACCTTAATATAACTAAATTAAACTAAGGCCTCCATGTATTCCTCAGTCATGCCATACCTTAATTCAAAAACCCAATCATGGAGCACCAGTCACCATGTTCCATAACACGTTCGTTGCCACTACCCCTTCTCTGCTATCTCGTAACTATAGTAGAGAAGGGGGTCATCTAATTAGATAATAGGTGTGAATCACAGACGATTCACAGCGGCAGTCAATCTGTTAATGTCTTTTGGAAAACACATTGCCGCCGACGGCATGGTGCACTCATGTACTAACAAAGGAACGCATGTGCACACAGATATAAGAATTTGCATAATACATTGATAACTCTGTACCATTATAACCATTGTTTAGTGACAATTTGCCCTACAAGAGAAGCTCCTATCTTTAAAATGCACCAGTCTTACGTTCCTTTTGGATATCATATGCATCTCCTATTTGAAAGATTATATTTAATCTGTTAATTGGCTAAGTGCAAAATAATCCATTGATAGTGTTACAGAGCTATAAAGTCGTTTTCCTGAGATGGTAATCTTGGCGACAAACTTGACGACTTGCGGATAAATGTGGCGACCATTTTGGCGACTTGGCGGCAAGGTTGGTGACTTTGGCGACAAAGGAAATTTTCTAGAAGGACCTTGAACTTTCAACCTATTTCTACTGGTTTCATGAACTTTCTAGAGATTACGTCACTCCGTACGTAATGAAGTCACTTCCTGTTGAAAAGTATAAAGGCAAGCTCTCAAGCCAAGAAGAGTCAGTTGGAATTTGATCAGCAAGCAAGCTGGTGAACTGCTAAGAAACTTTTGAGCACTCTTTTGAGATTTATTGGTGATCTCTGTTGTGAATTTTTAGAAGTACTGTTTTAATACTTGTGCTACGTTTCTTTTCTTAGAGTATTTGTAAAATAAAGAGCTTTATTTTTTTAATCCTACTTATTGGACTGCATTCACGTACACCCACAAGACAATTTCGTTACAATAGCTATATGGATTCAAAAATATTTTACATACATATTGTTTGAACGGGAACTCTTTAATAGACAATAAATTATTCCGTCCACTTGGAAAAGCAGTTGGTGCGAAATGTATTTAGCAATACGGAGTAATTCATGTCAATTTTTTTCAATTATAGCTGGTGTTATATGCTAACATTCTTTTGATTCTTAGATGTTTTACCAACTCTTAAAAATAAAACATCTGAAACAGATAATTTTCTCTTTGTGTAAAGTTCTAATTATATTTTTAAATTTTAATAATTTTTATTCAAATCTATATTTTATCTTGAGCGTCATTTGCAAGTAAGAGCACAAAGAATCTAAAACGGACATCAAAAATTTAAAAAAAGTAAAAAACTACGTCAATAAATGGAACTTGAACTAGGAATCAAGCGATAACTGATGATATAAGTAGAAAATTATAGAGTGTAGAAACTTTAGAAGTATGATGTAAAGAGCTAACGAATTAATTGTGTAATTAGAACTCAATAATATGACAATCTCTGAGGTTCAATTTGCATAAAAATAGCAGATTATCGTTCCAAGAATTTATGGCAATACATTGAAACCTGTGTATAACGATAAACCTGCATATAACGATACTTTGTTTGTTCTGGTGGAATTCCTGTTTACTCAATGTATTTTTATCCTGCCTACAACGGTAATCACTTTTTATATTCTATAGCGATAACGATGCTGTTTATAACAATAAGTTTACCTTTTTAAAATCCCGATCCCAGTACAATCCCGATATTTTTTTTTTGAAAACCACACCTTATCGTCAATAATCTGAGATAACAGGGGAATCGGGGGAGGGGGCTAGAAACCAGAACCTGTTGTAACAGGAGGACCCCTGGGTAGTGATTGGAATGTGCACAGATGTTCGTTGCCTCTTAATCCTAGTGGGCATAAACCTGTTCATTCGCATTTCGAATTGTTCATTTATTCCTTGAAATTCGTTTTTGATATGCTAACACCTTGAATATTGGATGGTAAGGCGTGAAACATTGACATACGATGAAAAGCTACAAATAATTTCGGAAGTCGACCAAGAACTAAAGCATGTTGATGCTGCTAAAAAATAGGGGATTTTTTTTTTTGTCGACGATCGCTACTTTTTTGGAAAAAAAGAAAAAGAAAAGATATTGAAGATGCCGTGGAAAAAAGTAAAGTGGATAACAAACGGAAACAATTTAAAATGACGATGTAGGCAGAATTTTCATTTTGAAGTTCTTAAAAAAATTTAAATATAAAATGTTATATCAGTATACTGTCTATAAAAACTGTCTATAACAATGCTGACTCAAACTGTCTACGAAGATAACCTGTCTATAACAATATATTTTCTAGGTTTTCCTGTCCCCTTATAGACAGGTTTTACTGTATCGTTATAGATAGGTTTTACTGTATCGTTATAGATAGGTTTTACTGTATCGTTATAGACAGGTTTTACTGTATCGTCAGAATGACAGTTGTAGTGCTTTATCCTTTCCAGCAAAGAATATTAGTTGGACAGCACCGAGCTCATCAACCAAACAATAACACATTTGCGCGTTATTGTGCCTAATAAACGAAATTGTTTCTGATGAAATAATTCTTTTATATCTTAGCCTAATTTCTCTTTTATCAAAATGATCTAATTATTTAGAATGGATACGTAGTTACCTGTGATTGATGCGATCCAGAATCACCCACCGGCATTAAACAAGCACACATTTCAATAAATAAGGCGCAAGTGGGCGCACATTTCAATAAACGAGCTCTTGACACATTCAACTTTAAAGACCATTACTCCCTGGAAATCCAATTCATTACTACAACCTCCGCCGTAGTTATTCTGCTCAGAAGGTCGACATAATCCACTCCTGGAATGCACTGTTCAAACATTTATGAATGTATTAGTTCATATTTCCCACTCATACCGGCTGAATTGTTCTGAGCAGATCATTCAAGGTACCCCGTAAAAATTTATTCCCGAAAAGCGCTGAGCGAGCTAGTCCAAATGATTCGCCCGAAATTCGATTGGTGCCTGAAATGCGGGCGATTATTTATTCAAATCTCGCTAGCTGCTAATCCTTCCGGAGAAAGGGGGAGGCGGCAGGTCCCTTAATTGCGTCGATCCTGAAGGATTAGGCGCCTGTGACCCGTTCGTGACCAGAGGCTATTTCTGCTGGATACCAAAGAGGGTCGTCCGAGGCCTGGAATGGATGAGCGCCTTTCCTCTTGGGGGAATAAATGGAAGAGGAATGCTGCAGATCCGTTACGGTTGCCGTTGCACTGGCGTATTGATTGCACAGTTGATGCAAATCTTAATTAAACTACTTCATGCTCGAGGCTCCCGAGATCCTTGTATTGAGGATTTTCTGTTGATGAGTTTTGCGATGCAATTTCCGATTATGCCACACTTATTGTAGGGAGGTTTTTACGATCTAATTCATGTTTTGAATATTTTATTCAAATGTTTGGGATGCAACTACTGTCATTAATAGGATTTGCAATAATTGACTTATATCTAAAAATTTAGACGAATAAGCTCTAGTTATCGCGTAGATTTTGCAATATTACATAAAATAATGATTATTGTACAAAATCTTTGTGATTGTTAAAAACTGGGAGGGTTCTTAAAATGGTCAATACATATTAAGTTAAAATATTTGAATTTTAATTTAGCAGTCTAGAAATTCGATTTACAGTTAGCATTACAGCACCATTATGAAAGATTGTAAATATATGAAATTGGTGCTGAAAGATGAATAGCAATAAATAATACAATTTTTACTTTCACTTAGGTAATTACCTACCTTTTCTAGACTGCCTAGAAGAAAATCGACCTATAGTGGAAAAATTGCTGAAATAAATTTACATTGCATTGTGACACTAAAGAAAGATAAAAGAGATAAATTTTTTTTGAATTAAATATTTTTATTTAACAATTGTTTAAATTAAATTATTGCCAATTTTAACAAATAGATTTATCCTGATTACGATGCACATGGTAAGACAGAGAGACCATTTCACATACAATTATACATATAAACATAATAATTCAACATTTTTGCTGCAGACTTCAAAAACAAAAAACTTCAGAGCTTTCATCAAAACTCAAAATATTTTCATCGAAATTTTACTCTGTATATATTAGACCCAGAATTGAACAATGGAGAACATATTTCGTTTTCTTCACGTGTAAGCAATTTTAAAACTCACGTGAGATTTTATGTAAGGAGTCGGAAGAATATGCTAGTTTGCTTTGCCATAGAAAAATGTAGATCTGGAACGCACTGAAAGTCCGCACTGAGAAAAAAATTCTGGCAAAAAAACCATATTTGTATGGTAATGGTATTTCTGGTAATAAAAACAGAATTCTGGTGATAATCAACAAAATTTACGGTATTTAAATCATTTGTTTAATAATCTTACTGTTCGTTCTGGTAACGGTTTACGAGAATTTCTGGTTTTCGAAATTATGGCTCTTTTTACCCACCTGTTTAGTAAAATTACAACGTTGAAAAGTTAATTTACCGGGAAAAACGGTTTTCATACCATACACTTCGTTTTTTTACGAGAATCACGATAAAATTACTAGATTATTCTTCAGAAAGTATCGTTCATTTTACCATATGTTTGGTGATTTGACTATGCTGACCTCTCTGACATCTACCAAATACAATGGTAACAGTGCATTTATTTCTTTTACCATGTCGTATGGTAAATCTCAAATATGGCGGCACTTTGTTGGATTGAAGTAGATAACGTTCCTCCTCAAGTATACCAATATATCAGAGAAAAGAAGGACATTAATGAAGTGTTGAAGTGTGAAAACATTCTATACCCTCACGGATCAACTCATAGCGGCGTCTGTTTTATGTATCTGTTAAGTGCGTAATGCAATTTACTAAAAGTTTCAGTTTGGAAATGAAGGAACGTTAAACGAAAAATCTTTCTCTGTTCGCTCGGCCATGTTTAGCATGACGGGACATTCTCGCGTTAGAGCTGATTTGGATATTTACATACCCATTGAAAAAAGACATTAAAGAAAAGCTAAAGGAGTGGGGATTTGAAGAACTGGTAACAGGAGTTGACTGGTAAGAACTAAATTTTATTTTGAATTGATTTTTCGGTAATGTTGAATTAAGTATATATGATTTGTGAGTATATATTTAAATAAAATTTCTCATTTATTGAAAGTTAAAAATTTGACAACTGGGTAAATTGAATGTCGAAGAAAAAATAAGGTAAATATATGCATATATATGTTCACAAGAATACTTTATTTGCAGTTTCTTTTCATATCAATCATATTAAACGATTTTTGTCGATTTTTTTTTGTTTATGCCGAGTCGGTGGCCTTCGACCCCATTACATTCGACCCCATTTACATGTATAAATTAAAGGTAAAAATCTTTAAATAATTAGCAAATTTCTTAGCTCATGACTTTGTTTTTACGATGTGAAAAAATGAAAATATATTGTTCACTTCCTTAATGCATTTAATGTATACTTCATCGATGTTCTGCCAATAATTTAATATTTAATTGCCGTTTATTTTTAAATACCTTTTCCTCATAAGTGAATTACGTTTAAAGTTCGTTTTGCTACCGTTTCCTGAAATGAATTGTCGAAATTTTACTTTTTTTAAAAAAATTAAGATCATGAATACTGGGTTATTAAACAATTACTACAGACGTATGAAGAAATGTTAAATTTTATTTCCATCTATATGGCGAAAAGGAATGCGTCAAAATTATTCAATTTTCAATAGTTTTTTGTTACATCAGATAATGGTAAAAGCAAAAATTAAATAATTTGTTATTTCCTGTATTTTATTTGGAAACTTCTTTCATAAATAATATGAAAATTATCAAAATCAAGTGATCATAAGAACAAATTGAAAGAATGTTCCTATTACGTTTTTTTTTTCCTTCATAACTTGAACATCTTTCTATTATTTATACTGTGCTTCTTAACCGCTTAACTTAACAGCCGAATTTACTCGTGCATCGAATTATCGAAATTTTAGTCTTATAAACTGAAATTGAATCATTAATTAGCTTTATAATTTGACACAAAAAATATGTCGGATCCATAAATATCTTAATTATCCTATGCCTTCTTAGATGAATGAAAACGATAGCCCCTTTCCAAAACAGGAGGTGTCATCTTATTAGATAGCAAAGAAAACTATTCAGTTAAGTGGTTAAAACTGTCATATCTAAAATTATATATTTTTTATGAAGAATATGGATGGGTGGAATATTTATAATTCTTTTTTGTTTTTGTCTTGTTAGACATTTAGTAAAAAATTAGCAATAAATTTATTTTTGGATCCGGGGATAGTAAAGTCCCTGGGTATTTTTCCAATTCCACACCGTGATCTTAGGTTGATTCGAACCGGATCGGTGCGCGTTTAGTCATCTGCGGTTGGCAATACTTCGAATTCAAATAAAACGGTTTTTTTTATACGCAACTGCAGTGGCGGTTTGTTGACATGTTTTTGTCAGTTGGAGGTGAGAACGGGAGGAAAAAGAATATGGAGGCCTTTCTCGGAGGGTGCCATTTTTTTTTCTCTTGACCGAATCAGATCGGCAATAATTTTAGCCCGTCTTTTGATGGCAATTTTTTCTTGCCTTTTAAGCATTTTGAAACGAAGGCATAATTTTGTGATACTCTTGATCTAACGATTTTTGATTTTTTTTGCTCGTAAAACGTTCTAAATTAATTTTAAAAAAATATTTTAGGTTGCTAAAATAATGTTATATTAGTACATAATTTTTTATCGTTTAGCTTCTACTTAATGTTTTTATTTTTATGAGAATGTTATAATGTTAAAATTTTTTAGAACTAATTTTTAAAATTGATACAATTATAAGTTTCTAATCCAGGAGACGTTATTATTTTTTACTTAACTGATTAATTAATTCAAATAAAATTTCTAAAATAAGGAAATAGTTTCCTTATTACATTAAATTAAAACCTCGTAAGAAATTCTAGTTACTTTTATTCTGGACATAATATATATATCCGAATCAGAATTATTTGGTTATCGGTAAGAAAAAACTAGTTTTCCAAATATGTACACCATTTCATATATTTGCTTTCAATTTTGGATATGTGATAAAAAACATGGACTTGAGTAAAAAATAGGTCGTTGATTTATTTTTAGCTGCTGATAACTGTATGAAGAAAATGGACATAGCTCAAAGAAAAGAAAAAGTGAAGCAAGATTCTACCTTTAGAGGTCTAATGCGAGAAAAGAACATAAATCTTGATGAAAAGGGTAAAAAACTGCTGAATTTAATAATACAAAAAACTGTGTATTTTATGTTGAAATTTTGTTCCAATTTGTATAATGTTTAATTAAACCCCTTTGCCTCGACCGGGACATATGAGTGCCGCTTTAAATATGCTTGAAATATCAAGGTGGTAGCAAAATTATTTTGCTTATTAGCATTTATGCAGCAGCAGCCAGCTATTAGTGTTCACTATGTTACATTAATGATTTAAAATTAAAATTTGTGTGTGAAATCATTCATTTGTTATTTTTTATTGAAAGTGAACTAGTAGATAACAGAAAAAGTATCCACTTAGTTTAAACGTAAATGTACCAACACTTTTTTTAATAGAGGTATTAGTCACGTTATTGAAGTTTAATAAATTGAGTAATCTTGCTATTTTACAAGAGGTAAAGGAAAGGGAGAGCTTACGTGCTCAGTGCTTTTTGAGCTTGTTATTTAGTAGAGGTTAAGCTTTCCTTAAAATGCTTCCATTTTTGTTTTATCATTTCTTTGCTGAAATTTTTGTATGATGAAGTCAAGAGCAATCAACGTAAGAAATGAGAGTACTACTTTAAGTGATCGATAATTAATCCCAACTCATTTTTTTATGATCCTTGATTTTTAATTATAAAACATTACATTTACTAAAAGGATTGCTCAATGTTTTAGATTTTGTAAAAAAAAGTAAGTTTAAGACGATCTCTTCAGTTTTGACTCAGTCTGCGAGATCTTAACATATTAAGAACCGTTTTTGCCTTACTATAAGAATCATTCAAAATGTTAATTGAATCGTTTTACATTTTTTAGATGAAGACTTATCAACAGTCTACGGCAGCTTATTTGTAGGAATTGTTCTACAAATAAATTGTAAAGCAATCACAGAAGTGGAGGCCAACAGAAGCTATAAAGTTGTTTCCTTAAGTTGCTAATCTTGGCGATATATTTGGCAACAATTTGGGTGACTTGGCGGCGAAGTTGCCGACAAAAGGAATTTTCTAGAAGGACCTCGAACTTTCAACCTATTTCTACTGGCTTCATGAACTTTCTGGAGATTACATCACTTCCTACGTAATGAAGTCACTTCCTGTTGAGAAATTATAAAAGCAAGCTCTCAACACTGTCCAATAAATTAAAGTTTGATTTGAAATCTGTGATTTTGTTTTCTTAAATACTTAAAATAAATTCAGTGCATATTATGTATATTAATAAAGAAAATTAAATTACCAAGAAATGATAAATTTTAGTAATTATAACATTACTTAATAAATTTAACAATTTATAAAAAAAATGAGTTTTTGCATTTATTTTTATAGTTAATTTTTCACTCTGCCTCAGGCATTTGTATATTAAAAAATCGTAGTGATATTGAGAATTGAGTAAAATTTTTCCGGTCAAAAAGCAAAAATAAATAAATATTAATGCGATTGGCATTTTAAATGGACATACCGTATCTCAAATTTTACCAGATAATTTGTAATAGAACCAGAGTTATTCAGGTAAATTTATCAAATTAAATGGTCTAAATTACCATCTTATTGGTAATAGAACCAAAGTTATTCTGGCAAATTTATCAAATTAAATGGTCTAAATTACCATCTTATTGGTAATAGAACCAGAGTTATTCTGGTAAATTTAACAAATTAAATGGTCTAAATTACCATCTTATGGTAATAGAACCAGAGTTATTCTGGTAAATTTATCAAAATAATGGTCTAAATTACCATCTTGTTTGGTAGTATTACCTTTGTGTACGGTAATAATACCAAATTCCATATCAAACAGCGTGGTAAATAAACGATATTTTTCTGGTTATTTTACCATAAAGTGATTACTAAACTGCTACGGTAAAAAATACCGTACTTTATGGTGTTCCATATGAGCCAGACAATACGGTAAGTTTTACCATATTCTGGTAGTTATGACCAGAATTTTTTTTCAGTGCGCAATTTATAATTGGATGTATTGCTTCACTCTTTTAATTGTTGTCGATATTCTCAGAAGAAATTGCTTATGGTTCACCGCCATAAATTAATCAAAGTGATACGAGGTAAATGAACATATCGTTGCAGTCTTATACGCCTCTTAGTCTTTCATCAACTTGACACATATTGGCGGCCGATTTTCGTAGCAAAACAATTAACTCAAGCTTAAAAGCTTGAATTATCAAAGCTGGCAAAGCTGAAATTGTGTCAGGAGGTTTGAAAATGGAGATCTATCAAAATCTTGAAGTCGAAATTTTTGTGATTATAGTTCATTCATTTGTCTACTTTGTATACGAGAAAGAAAAAAATTTGCGGTCATAAGAATAATATTCATTTCAGGACATGGAGAAATGGATGACGCAAAAGAAAGATACAAAAATAAACAATGAAGCAAGATAGACGAAAACAATCACTAGTATAAATATAATTAACATATTGACTGTCAACTACGAGATAACTCGTAGTTGGCGGTTGTGACCAGGATGTCTACTACGAGTTATTTCATAGAAATATCATTGTAGAAAATGAAATTGGCTTTTAGAACCAAAAAACCGCTATTTGCCTTGGCAAGGAACGTGTTAAATTGTCGTCGTTATAAGTATTAATTACGATCTGCAAGTAATTTAGGAATAGATTGGATAATAGCAATTTTCATTAACGATCACAAATTTATTTAATTCAGGCATAAACCCTGAGGAGTTCTAATGTGAAAAGGTCATTTTTCCTGCTATCTGCCTTGTTTTGAACTTTTAACTTAAGACTACGTTCCTCCCATTGGGGTCTCAGGAAGGAAATTAATTTACACGCCAAAACACCACAAAAACTGTTGTATGGAGATCCTCTATATCTCGGTAACTTCATATGTTAAAAACATAACTAATGTATTATTTTAGAAATAAAGGGTAACAACAGAAGTTGCAAAAAAAAAAAAATGAAAATCGGTTAAAGAGTCACGCGAGTAAAGTAGACCTACGCCTTTAACATCAGCGGCTGTTTGAAAAAGACGACCTCCTGTCATTTTTTCCCTTTGTTTGTGTCATTCGTTTTCCCGTATTTTGAAAGCATACCACCGATATTTGGCTTTGCTATGACCATAGTCATTTTCTTGTTCAGAATATTAAACTAAGATATTTTAAATATTCTGCGATATACATTGTGTTCAGAAATGAATGGTAATAGTCTTAAAGTAATACCTTTTAAAATGCTGTATATTTTGCCACAGCTTTAACTTTTATGCATATGTGTCATAGAATGTAAAATTAGAATTTAAATATTTATCAATTAATCATCTTGTTGGAAAATTTATTTATCCATTACTTAAAAAATCTATTTCACATGATTTACGTTACTTTTTTGAACAACGCCAAAATATTTTATTCAGTTGAATAAGATTTGGAAAACTAATAGCCAAGATGGAATGCATGAATTAAATATTTTTAATAAAAGAGATATGCTAAATTTTTAAATTCTCAAATGATCAAAGATTGAAAAATATGCCAAATTTGATTATTTAGTTCATATTATTTATTAAAGCTTTTTATCAAGTTAATGAAAATAATTAGCCTTGGAAACAGAATATTGATTCATTAATAATGGAAGATAAGAATTTTATATTTAATTCATTAATTACTGTTGATTCAACGAGAATTAATTAATGCATTAAATTACACTTAGCATTTAATTCAATTATCAATTATACTAAGGTGTTCTTGATATCGTTTATTTCATTTAGAATTAAACAAGACATTTAATGACATTTGAAAAAACTATGATTGACCCTATTAAATCAAACAGGAAGATGCTTATAGCTATTGCAGTAAAAAAACAGTATTTTTAAAAGCATGAATGAAATCTTATGAGATACAGTTCTCTCATTTTATATTGTTATTAAAGGGTATGTTTTAATTTAAATAATGTCTTTTGAAAATCTCCTATAGTAATTTTCATTGGATTTTATTAATAGCTTTATGAATTTTAAGTTACATGCACATTCAAGTGCCAGAAATACTTTTACGTAAGTATAATAGGTTGGTTCATCACGGGAGCAAAGAATACAACGGGCATGGAATATAGGAACTTACTTGAATTACGTTATAGGTAATGCTCATCATACTTCCTGCAGATCTTTTCAAAAATTCTGATGTATTCCGAGTGGTGATGTAGGGTGGGTAAATTCCCAGTGGGTAGGTAAATATTTTTTAGGTATTTACCCGAAGCTTGAGTAAATACACCAAAATTGGGTATTTTGAGGGGAAAAAATTTCGGAGGGCGATTCAAAATTAAACATATGAAATTTATAATTACTCCAAAACTTAATATTCTACAAAAAAGTATTTGCGAATGGTGATTCAAAATTAAACATAAAGTTTATTAATATCCAAAAACTGGGTATTTTACAAAAAACAGTATTTGAAAATGGTGATTCAAAATGAAACAAAATATTTATAACTACCCCAAAACTGGGTATTTTGTAAAAAAGAAAAGGGCTTGTAAATGGTAATTCAAAAGGAAACATGTAAAATTTGTATATATAATAGATAGTTATAGTTTATAAAATTTGTAAATTAAACTTTTTACCAAATGAACAATTTGTCAATAAAAAACAATTGCTATCAGGATTCAGAATAAAGTAAACTAAGATTACAATGGCATAATAATTTTTAACACCCTTTTATGTTATATAGCTCTAATGAATCTTGGGATTTGTAATTTACTCACATTGCCATGCTCCGAGTCATCCATTCTTGTTTTGATTTAATGAAGAGTTACGTCATTTACTTCATGTGTATTAATATTACTGTAAATTTTATATTGAAAAGTCAAAAAAGTAAGAAAAAATTACCTGCTTGGAACTTTTAATGTTAAGCAGTATAAAAATATCCAATTTAAATACTGCAATGTTGATTACAAACATGCCAAAAGTAAGCAAAATGGAGAAACACACGTAAAAAATATTTCAAAAGTTCTGTTGGTTTAAATAAGGTTTTGAAAGGGATACAATAGATAATTATTTTTTAATCAAATTCGAACCGTTACAACTACATCAAATTTGCAGTTTCAAGAACATTTAAGTATTGATGTTCATGATCCAGATGAATTTCGCCTAACCAGAAAACTGTATGTATGTGTAATACATTGTGAATTAATACAACAGTTTCAGTAACAAGAAATTCACATTCGCTATCATTTTAAAAAACTGTTAGAATTGAACACCTGCTAACTTTTCATCAGAAATGTCTGGTTCTTTGACTAATTAATCCAAAACAAATTATAAACAATTGTATCTATCGTTTTAGTTTCCATTTTCATATCTTTAACATTTAAAAATCAAACTCAACATTTTCTAGTTTTCAATTTAGTTAAAATAACTCTAATTTTTAAAAAGCCGCAAATACATTATTATTCATTTACTCATTGTAATTAAAAATGATTGAAATTTAAGCCACATATTTTATGTAAGATCCATGATATAGTAGTACCTTTGTTTTTTTCTGATTCATTTATTTAGTTTTCATAAAAAAATGATTTAAAAAGATGTAATAGGTTGTAATAGTTGTAATAGGTAAAGAAAGAAAAACTAGCAATATTGTTAGTTTTTCTTTCTTTACCTTACCTTATTCTCAATATATCTTTTATATATATTTATATTATATGGAAACATGATACCTCACATGATCAGTGCCTGCATTTTAAATGAATAGATTTAACTGAAAAATAAATACCCAGGTAAATATCCAGGGTATTTACCCTTAAAAATAAATACCTGGGTATTTTACACAATTAATTCCGATGCCTTGAATTTCTCTGTTCTATAGAGGATTGCATGGAATCTTATATATTTGGTTTAAATCTTTGGAAAAGAATTCTTTGCTTTTAAAAAGACTGTAATATATATTTATAATTCTCTTATGTGGCGACTGAAAAGAGTCGAATTTCTTAATCATCGTTTGGCAACAGCTCGCAAGTTTGTTTTGTTTACATTCGATTCGGCGAATTTAGTTTGATTTGATCAGAGACAGCGAAATTTTTCAAAATGAGTTTAAGTCGGGCAGATTCAATTATAAATCGAAATCGTCGAAAAAGAGAACTGTTGAACAACTGAAACTGTTGAGGAATCTTTCCTAAGACAATCCATTCGGAATGTATAAAATAGGGTCGAGTGTTTTTGTGTACGGAACGAAGTTTCCGAGCTATAGGAACATAATTGACTATGACAAAACTCTGTTCTTTTATCCATGTAGCGAAGATTTTTTGATCATTATTTCAGCGGAAAAAAAGCATGCTTAAAATTTTGAAGAATTTTAGAATTTTTTTAAAATTTTGAAAAAAGGCTATTTTGTTAATTTTATAAAGGTAAAAGTAAATAATTATTATGGGTTATAATTTAGAATAGTGAATCTGAACATATTTAAAGCTATTTGTCACTTTAAATTGTTCTTTTTAAGCTAAAACTTTGTGAAATGGGTTAACTCATCTTTTGGAAACTTAAATTTTTTGAGGTTTTAACACATAAATATCTACCCAGCGAGAAAATTTATAACTTTCTTGGCTAAATAATTATTGCAGTGAATGTGCATACATGTGGCGAAGCTTTTCCGATCATTATTTTTGTGGGGAAAAAAGCATGTTGAATATTTTGATGTCAGAAGCAAGAATTTTAGAATTTTTCTAAAATTTCTAAAAAAAAGCTATTTTGTTAATTTTATAAAGGTAAAAGTAAATAATTATTATGGGTTATAATTTTTAATAGTGAATCTGAACATATTTAAAGCCATTTATCACTTTAAAGTGTCCTTTTAAAGAAGCTAACAGTTTGTGAAATGGGTTAACTCATCTTTCGAAAACTCAAATTTTCTGATGTTTTAACATATAAATAGCTACCCAGAGAGAAAAGTTATATCTTTCTTGACTAAATAATTATTGCAGAGAGTGTGCATACATGTGGCGAAGCTTTTCTGAGCAACAATTCATTGAGAAGTGTGAATATTTAGAAGTTTGTTGGAATGAAGTTAGGGCTAATGAAACTGTTGAAAAAACATTCAATTGTGTGTACCAAGAAGTTTTAAGTCCCTGATTTCTGATTGATGAAAATAATTTTTATTTGTAAACATCTTATCATACACTTTCGCATTCAAATTTCTTTCTAACATTTGCATATATGATATAAAGGTAAAATTACGTATAAAGGTAAAATTTTAATTTTATAATTTGATTATTTAGTTTTAGTAATTGAAAGTTTAGTTTCAGTTTTTTAAAAAGAATTTAGTTAGAACTTCCTTATATTCAAATAGCTTAAATTTACTTTTAGTAATTAATGTATTTATAATTTCCTATTACTAGCAGGCACACATAACTGTACAACGAGCGAGCGAAGCTAGTTGGGATCACATTGTGATCCCAAAAGAATCACAACGTGATTCTTGGGGGGTTGACTAGCGGAGCAAGTAGGGGGTGTAAAACCCTATTATAAATAAAATGTCAATGCAGCTTTGCAAATTCATTATCTACAGATCAAAAATTTATATTTTATTTTTAAGCATGAGGTTAGGAAATTGTTTTTGAAATTTGTTTTCTTTTTTTATATATTCCAGCAGTTCACAACTGTGATAACGTCCGTAGATAGAAATCGAATTAAATACCTGAAAATGAAGATAAGTTCAAAAAAGAGACAACGAAGCTGATTTTCATGATTCTTGGAATGACACGCTTAGTTCACCTTCTAAAATGAAGTAATAATTCAGTTACGTTGATGAAATAAAATCTTTCCAGGCTGTTTAAAAGTAATTAATAGATGACATTAGTTATTTTGAATTTAAGCTGTCCAAAGAAATGATTTCAATTGAAGTTACAGTACCAAATAAATCCTTATTTTTGAAAAAAAAATAATTTTTAGACTTATAAAACTGACTTCTATACAACAAATAAAGTGTTAGGGAGAAAATGGAATGAAATTTTAAATGATTTAAAATGGACCAATATACCTCGAAAGATAAAGTTATACATAATTTATATGTTATTCTTATGTATATCGAAAATCAAGTAGAAAAAAAAGAGATGAAATTTTCAGCTTCAGGTTTATCAGTTTAAGCTTTCAAGTCACATTTTGTAAATAACTCTTTAAGAACACATTTACATTTTTCCCGGTTTCGTTCAGTGTGGTTTATGACTTATCAGTACTTAGTGCCATTATGCATACTTAGGGAAAAATCTAAAGTGCACATTTCTTGTATTTCCCTCTCGTTTACTCCGTATACCCATCATTCAGTAGCCCCCTCCCCTGTGCAATACTGCCAGGAGAAAGCGACCTTTCGTGACATTGGAAAAAATATTTCCTCCCGATCATGCGGATCTGTGAAAAAAGTCTTTGAACTCATCAGGAAAAAAAATTAACCCTTCGTTAGTCGAAATATCTAACAAATACACAATACAGTACAGTCACCAAACTATGATTTTCCTTCAAACGATAACTCGCCAAATGCGATAATCCACAAAATATCAATTGTAATTCAACAAAATAAAAACTGAAATTTTTTAAAGCGAAACTTCGTTTT
Source organism: Araneus ventricosus (assembly GCA_013235015.1). Taxonomy (NCBI): domain Eukaryota; kingdom Metazoa; phylum Arthropoda; class Arachnida; order Araneae; family Araneidae; genus Araneus; species Araneus ventricosus. The sequence continues at coordinate 3,636,242 of BGPR01000010.1, read as the reverse complement.
CTGTCACTAAGAAGGCAACAGTTTGCAGAGCATTTTAACGATTTGCGGAAGTTTCGCGAAGTTGGTGTCGAAATCACATCATAATCTTAAGTCTAACTATCTATTATTACTAACGGGGGATTCATTAAAAATCATAGATAAAAGATATTTCGACCATTCTTCTTTCAAATTAGGGAGAGATATTTCAGTTATAATCTCAAAAATTTGAAAAAGATCAAGAAATTAGATTGTTGGATGGAGGAATTTTAGTTTTAATACCTAAAAGTTATCGGAAAAAATGACTATTTTTTCAAAAATTTCTCAAAATTCGATGAATTATATTAGATGTCCAAAACAAATTTCATTAGAACTACAACTGCTTGTTCTATCAGATGGTGCATCGATTTTCTTTTCTTACGATCAACAGGAACGATACTACGATACCATTGCCACTACATGTGTGCCAAATTTCATGCCAGTAAGTGCAATAGAATCATTTAGACACCGCATATACATACACAAACATTTCCTTCTATAAGTATAGAAGATATACAGGGTGCCCACTGAAGTAACTTATACAAACCCCTTAATATCAAAACAACTGCAGCTATAGTAATAAAAGTGGTGTCTAGGTATAGTAAAGTGGTTATGCTTTACGTTATGAGATCACTCACATCGCCACCTGGTGGTCTAATTAGCATTTCCATCTCGAAAACGGAACGATATAGGGAACAAAATCAATTACAAAGATTTAAAACATCATCGATTTATTACAAAAAGACACCATTTGTTGATTAATGCTAAGAACCGAATGCTTAAATCTTCATGTATTTGTTCGCGATTTCCAAAAATGTTACATGACAAAACGTGTTAGAGAGAGAGAGATAGAAAGAGAAAAACTAATTATCACAAAATACTTGTATTTTCGGTTAGACATTTTGGACCCTTGTTTCAATTTCACGTTGTACATATTTTAGCACATTAAGTGTCACGCTAGTATGGGCATCAATAATACGTCGTCGAATGCCCTGCAGTGTTGGTGGAGATGTCGTATACACCAGCATTTTAAGGTATCCCTGCAGGAAAAAGTCCATTTGGGCCATTTTTGTCCGAAAGATAACATTTCTACTTTCATCCGCGTTTTGTGACGTTACAGATTCGGAAATCGAGAACAAACAAATGTGCGTTTTAACTTCTCTATTCTTAGTATTAATGTCTATAAAGTGTCTTTTTGTACTAAATCGATGATGATTTACAACTTTCTAACTGACTTTTTTACCCTATATCTTTCCGTCTTCGAGATAGAGACCCTAATTCCGCAGTCCGCCGCCAGGTGGTGCTTGAGCGGTCTCATGACGTAGTGCATAGCCACTTTACAATACGTAGACACCGCTTTTATGTCTATAGTTACAGTTGTTCTGAAATTAAGCGTGTGTAAATAAATTTATTGGGCATCCTGTATGTTGGCTTTGCTTTATATACTTTGAGTTTTTTAAAGTTAATTGTTCATGTTTTCTTCTTAGTTGTTTTAAGTGTATGCCTGTTTGGTCAATGTGAGCAAATTCTCAATATTTGTTGTAGCATTGCATGTAATGTTTAATATATTGTATACAGTGTGTAACTAAACTGAGGATAAGAAATGTAAATGATAATAGAACCTGCCAAAACGAACAACTTTCACCATATAAAGTGGGGTTGGAAAGCAAGCGGCGACCCGCTAGAGAGTACCTGCCTAGTGAACTTGGAAAACGGAGTAAAAGACGTAAAATAAAGGACGAAGAAACTTTATTATCGAAAACTTTACAACTAATTCTCAAATGCGAGACCTCCAGCTGTAATACAGGCGCCACATTGGCAACGGAATGAATGACGTACACGTTGGCAGATTCCTATCATTTCACGAATGTCTGCAATTAAGACGCTAATTCGTGCGATAAAGTCACCTGGGATTCGATGGGGGATCGAAGAGATGGGTCCACCGCCGCCAATCCATCTGTTCGAAAAGGCGATGTCCAGTTACTTCCTTAGGATATGTCCTGCACTCCGTCGTGTTGGAAGCACGCAATCCCTCGATGATTTGCTGGTACGTTTCGTGGTGCATCAGGCAGAACCTGATGAATAAAGGTGAGGTACTTCTGTCCGTTTAGGCGATCTGATGAAACATACGAGTCAATTATGTGGTCAAAGAGGGTGCCTACTGAAATAAGGCACCTCCATTAACTTCAGAACGACGGTAGCAATAGTCATAAAAGTAGTGTCTAGGTATAGTAAAATGTATATGCACAATACGACGAGCCCACTTATAGCGCCAACTGGTGGTTGTAGAGCGTTATTGATTTAATACAAAAAGACACCATGTGCACATTAATAAGAAGAACAGAACGCTTAAAATACACAATTGTTGGTTCACATTTTCCGAAATTGTGACGTCACAAGACATGGACAAAAGGAGAAAATATTATTTTTCGGAGAAAAATTGACCCCAGTATCCTTTTTCTTTTGGGAATAACTCAAACAGCAGGTGCATGCAATCTTTCCGCCAACATTGCAGGACTTTCGATGAGATGCTATTTTTAGAACAGACATCATCATACTGAATGGTGGTCAAATGACGACATTGAGAGGGCTCTTTCTAGAGCCATACCAGAGGGGAGGACTTTTGGATTAAGCATGCGCCAGACCTGGGCTGATTTCTGTTGGAAGCGGATCTCGAACACTCAAAATTCCACTCCCGAAAACAAGACTTAAACATTAGACCGCTACGGTCTCGTTTAGCGATACACTTTTTCATAGTACAGTTTAATAATTAGGAATTTAATACCACAAGATTGTTCTCACACTATTTATTATTTCACATTAAAATTCAAGTATATTTTCACAAATTTAAGCGAATTTTTAGTACTTGAATCGCATCATGTTGCAATGAGTCTCACTGTCTGTACTGAAGTACCATGAACATCAATCAACCCTCACTTTTAAATTATATTTGTAACATTGTAATATATTTTGAATATAAAATGGGTTAGTTAATCAAGAGAAAACTTGAAACTTGGGAATATTACCGCGACAAACCTTTAAATTTGGAACAATCCGTCTCTGTGGATATACGATCATTTTATATGACCGTATATCCATACCTCTAGATGATCATACATCTGCGGGAAATGTGGTAATCTAATATCTGTCCTTGACTTTCAGAAATGATTTTTTGGATCTCGAACCATGACCCTCCGGTCCCAAAGCTGGGAATCTTTCTGTCAGGTTAAACATTATGAATGGCGCTCGATGTCATTCAGTGACACGATCCACAACTTACGAACCCTTCATTTGAACGAATGGCCTTCACAAGCATTTTTTCACACTAGCTTGAGTTTCAAAGCTGAGAGATATTGTTTCATATCCAGCGCATCATCTATACCGACGACTTTTTCACGGCCCTACACATGCATGCTCAAAAACTGTGGATCCACACCGGGAAACTTTTCTTGAGATCCATCCCTTCCTCGCAATGTTAAAAGTCAACTATTCTCTTCTCGCGCCACTGCTTCTTCCCTTCCAGAGCGACGCCTCACTTCGCTTCCCTTCTATCATCGCAGCAGCTTACTTTCACTTCACTTCATTTATTAAATTCGCCAGAAGGTTCGGGCCCGGGCCCTCCGATGTGTGAGTAATGGAGTCGGTGGGGCAGAAGGGAATCTCACACTCTCCGGGTGACGACTCGGAACGGATCCACTCTCTCTCTCTTCCATTTTTCCCGTGCAGCTGTGCTCCGAATGGGAATCGATTCGCATTCGGCTCGAATCGGCCCGTATCGCCTTCTGTCGACCTCTCCTTCGCGTCAGATTCAATCAATCGGAATGAAACGGACGTTTCCGCCAGCACTTGCCTTCCGCATCTGGAAACAATTAGCGGGTACGAGCGACACTGGCGACAGAAGGCGAAGCGAAACTATCTTTATTTAGAAGAGAGGCTGTGCAAGTGATATTTTACATAGCAGCTTTATGAACCCCTTCAGCTAGGTTAGAATCTTGAGTTGAAATTGAAGTTATATTTGGATCTTCCATGTTGAATGGAACAATATATTAGGAAGGTTGCTAAATTTAGGTCACTTGGACATTTTTCAATGTACTGTGCTAGAGAAGTAGTTTCAATAAAAGAAATAGTAATAGATTTTTTTGCAGTTTGTCTTCAAAATAATGCAATTAACATTTTAAGAAATACAGATTTCAGAAAAAATAGATAAAAAATTGCGTCATCGGTCCAGCAAGGAAACTTGTTTCCTTGATTGGACCACTGATTTCCGAAATTGGGCCACCACTTCCTTTAAGCCCAATTAAAGCAAAAGTATTTTTTGAACCTCATATTCACTTTAGAACACAATGTTTGAACCCAAGTAGGACATTTTATGCGCTACATCATTTCTTCTTCTTTCTTTGTTTCCTCGCATAAGTTACAAAATCACGTAGCCTTAGTTTTTGTCCTTTTTGAATCAACATTTGATGTCTTTTTATTAATTTAGTCTTTTAATAAGATTCCACATGATGTTAAGAATGAAAAGGAAAACAGTTCGCAGATTCCAGCCCATGACCATTTTGGAAAGCTGCCAAGAGTCAAATAGAAGAAAGAAAGCGTTAAATTAGCACCTCGACTTTTTATAACTTCGAAACAGGTACCCCGTAATTTGGGTTACAAAGCTAAAAACTGTTTATTCGGTATTTTGAAGGAAAACGAAACAGCCGATCTGGTTAAGAAAGTGAAAGTTCCAGTAATTAAACTTTGAAAGGCGCTGATCGGATATATCACACACACACACACACACACACAC
>BGPR01000010.1:3611619-3631038 GCA_013235015.1 Araneus ventricosus | reverse complement strand
ACACACACACACACACACACACTCGCTATTATATATAAAAGAATTAATGAATTTTTCATAAAATGTTTGGTAAATAGATTCTCGAATAACAAACTATTCGGGTAATTATCTTCGTCTTTGAGTGGATTCTGTTGGTTAACCGATCACCTGCTATTACAATTCAACAATCGACTCTTCAAAAAGTCTGTGAGTATATTCTATCAAGTCTGGCTTTACCATACAACAGCACCTAGTTTCTGCCGCCAAATATACCGCCGGAGGAGACTTCAGAACGTGTCACTTGATGAGATGCAGACTCGGAAAAGAATTCGGCTCGGGCGAGGAGGAGGTGGAGGGTAGGCATTCGCGTGAGGAAGGTCCTGGAACTCTTCGGGAGCAGGGGGTGGTTCTTGACAAGAACTCCCGGATGATGGAGAGGTCGGCGGTTTTGGAGAGACAGTAATTGCCCTGAAAGGAAATGTTCCGGCTTCGGAAACTGGCGCACGATCGAATCACGGTCGAAAGGACCATCAGTATTCAAAGAAATATTTCCTCTCGCTCTATTCCGGGAAGTGTTTCAATGAAATTCGGGGAAGTTTCCCCGGAATTGGCGGCAATGAAAGTGAAAAATGTGAGTGGCTTTGCAGGAAGGATGGATGCTGAAGTCTAATGATGTAGTTCTGCGAAATTAAAATCATAAGCAGATTGTAAGATTCAGAGTGAGTTTTAAATGTTCGCTGCCGGAAACATTAAGAATGTCTTGACATGGATGAGAAATATTTATTTTAAAGAAAACAGCGAAATTTCTTTGAATTTGGCATTTAGTAGTCGCAGTAGGGTTTTTGAGATATAATGAGATAATTAAAACAAACTGCTTGGCATGTCGTAATTGGCGCATCCGTTTAAAATTGGAAAACAAACTGAGTAGCCACTAAAAGATGGTTTGAAATGTTTGTTATATAAAATTTGGCGAATGAATAGCAGCACTCTTTTGTTCATTTTTTACTTTCTCGTATCTGAAGTATATAGAGAGAAAGTATTGAAACCTTGAAAAAACTCGAAATCTAGATTTTGTTGAAACTTCACTTTTCAGACCAGTCCGAGCGCGAGAAAAAGATTTTTAGGATTATGTCTATCTATTTCTGAGAACGATAACTCAAAGAAGCGTCGAGCATGAAGTTTGAAATTTAGTATGTGATCTTTACACCAAACTTGTAGATATCTATCACATTTTGGACGAAATTCCTGAAAGAGAAATCTGTCTGAACAACTGTGTGAATACGTACACGATAACTCGTTCGCAATAAGTTAGATTGGTGAATTTTGGCATGTGGCTTTATTCCTAGAATTAGAGATCCGTATCAAATTTTGGACCAATTCCGCGAGCAGGTTAATTGTCTATCTAACTGTCAAATCTTGCGCATGTGAAGGCGATAACTGAAAATTGCAACCAGCTAGATGAGTGAATTTTAGGATTATTAATTTATCATCCAAATTGTAGATCTGTGTCAAATTTTAGACTAAATCCGTCAAAAGTTAGACTATGTGCTTTTTGTTTGTCCTTCTGTATGTGAAAACTATAATTCAAAAACACAATAAGCAGGATGAATTAAATTTGGGATTTTGTTCTGATTTTAAAATTATATACCGTATTAGTATCAAATTTTGAACTCAATCGGCAGTAGTTCCTTGGAATAATTCCAAATTGAATATTTGATTCGCTTCACTATATTACGAATCCAAGTTCCAAACGCACCATATCGTGTTCGAGAAAGTGAAGGGGAGAATGTTCCCACTGGTTCCATTCTGCGGGAACGATAGCGTGTGGCAGATTTGGGGAAACTGCGGCTTTAATGCCGCATGTGACCTCTTTGAGTTTCTTATGCAGCCATACCAGTTATTTGCAATTTGCAATGAAATAATTTAAGTGTCTGCAATATTATAATAATTACTGAATAATAAACCTTAAGATTCTGCTCGTGCTGCCTTTTGCCCGACTGTTGAAATTTAATGAGGCCTTTCAGTGCAAGAAGGTTCTCCACCCCTTGCCTAACACATGTTATCTGACGATACAGGTCTGCAGTGATAGTTTAAGAGAAATGGAAATCAGTTTGAAAGAACTGCAAAACATACTCTTATAATGAGAAAACTATTATGAAGCTTGTTGCCATTTAAAAGAAAACTTGAAGTAAAAGTATCGTTCAACCATCGTCATTATTCGTCCTCTATATACTTATATTATAGTAGGCAATAGCAGCTATTACCTTCTCTGTTATAGGAGTATATACTCGTTCCAGATTTCGTAAATCAGAATTACAATGAGCTCATAAACACTGTCTAGATATGGGAAACCAGGATTGCTGTGGCCCGTAAACACTCTCAAACAGAATTGTCGAGTCAGCAATGTTCTAAAATTTAGCCGCAAATAGCAAATCTGCATTCTCTTGTGGTATACAAATCGCTATACCACAAGTTATATATCAACGTTGATATATCAGTATATCAACGTTAGGTAGATTCTGTTTGGTTAAAAGTGGGTAGCTGCGGTAAACTTAATCCAAATTTATAACATAAGATACTTGATGCTTCAAGCTTGACTCTCACTATAAATCCTTTTACTAAGAGACATCAATATACAGTTAATAGCAAATAGGTTAAACTTTAAAACCTTTCAAAGAAATTTCTAAAAGAAACTTTATTTGCCTCAATTATATTCGAAAATCCCCAAGTGTAGAAGCTGATAATAACTCCAGAATAGAGACCAATACTTCAATCTTTATTTACTACAATTTTCTGACTTCAGTAATTGTTTATCTCCTTCTAGTATATCGACAGTCGTTTCCGCGAATAGAGTTTGTGATTAAAATTGTCCTTTGTTTTAGTTTACGACTAAGGCAAGTTTCTTTCTGTCAACCTTCTGCTTGAAATTATGTATTTGTGTAATGAAAATCAGGTACATTTGGTGGGTTCAGTATTGAAGTGAACCGAATCCATGAGATTCGTTTCCGAAAGAACAGATCTCAAAGTTGGTTATTGCATTTAAAATAACAGTGGTCTTCAAATTGCTCTTGCTGTTTGGTGGAAACAAACTTAATTATGGACTAGAATCATTATTATACAGGAAATAAAACATTTCTGCACTAAAATTGCAGTGTTTGTACAAAATGGGCAAAAGGCTTAGTTCTTTTTCACTCTGAATCCTCCATTTCATTGACATTTCATCCTTGAACAACCATTTCTGTTAAGGCTCACACTGGCTGTACACTCATAAAATCTACTCCATCTTCTGTTCCAACTTAACTGGAACTATTCTTGCTCTTTAATTTGCCAGATCTCAAACCATTAATTTTACCATATCAGAAAAGCGTATAACAATCGAAACGATTAAAAACTAAGTACCCACTTTATATCACTCATTTTAATTTTACATCACTTTGTCGAGTGTGCTACACGGAATAAGAGTAAAAGAACACGAGTGATTTAGAGCCAATTTTCCACCTTCTCTTCATCTTCCCCCGGTGAATTTTCGACCTTTTCTTGATTATTCCTTTTTTTTAAACTAGTTCAGCCAGTTAAGCGAATCAGAAGGCATTTTCCAATTTTCCAAAACTAAGATCTTCACCGATCCCGGAGGCAAGAAAAGAATGAAAAGCCATTGTCTCCTGGGCAAATCCCGGAGCAATTAATTCCCGAACTCATTTCGGGAGACACAAATGTTTCCAATTGAAAATTTTCCCGGATGGAAAGCGGGACAAACAAAAAGAAGGCAAGGGGTGGAAGGGAAAAAAAGAAGAAAAGACCCAGGAAAAGTTTTGTGCTCCACATCCAATTACGGTATACGTTTCTAGGGGGCCCAAAGGGAGGTTAACTTATTTTCTAATTATAATTCTCACTTCACGGGAACGATAATCGAACACCGGGGGTGGGGATGGTGTGGAAGGAGTTAAGGGAGTAGGGCAATTAGAACGCTCTCGGATATTAATTCTGTGACTGGAATAATGGAGCTGTAAAAATATTTTTATCGCTCGTTAATCTCTTGTCACGTGACGATAGGAATTGTCGGGATCTCTCGGGAATTTACGAATCGTTTCGGCACTCCCGAGCGTTGCTTGCGTGCTCGAGTCTTCACAATTAGATTTCGATTTTGATAGCTGCAATATAACGAGTTGTGCTTTAATCTACCCTTCGAAAATTTCAATGCACTATGGTAATGAAAGTCGTAGACAGTTTGAGGATTCTAATGTGTAGGATCAGTTCCAAATGGCGGGATTAGAGACCTTTGCCTGTCTGTCTCCATTGTTTACTTCTACTGTAATTCATTCAAATATGTGAGATAAGTCAATTTATCGGGGATCTTCAATCAAAGACTTTAATTCCATCCATTCAGCCTATTTCATTGAATTTCCGGTATTTTCATCCCTTTTGTTGGATGGATAATTCGGATGTTGTTCCTAATAATACACCGCTGTACCAGAAAGTGCATACTCAATACTTTTTAATACTGAAACATTTTCAGTGACATGAGAGGAAGTTTCTTTTAGAAATTATAATCTCTTTTAGATATTATACTCAAAGCTTTTTTCTTTAAGAAGAAACGGCACTTCTATTATATTCTTATAGGAACACAAATTTTTATTATTGCCCATATATTCAGACATCATCATTCTCAAGCTTCAAAATTATAAACTGAGTATTTATTCTTCACATTCGTAGTCACGTTGACATGTATTTTTTTAGACCTTTCTTTATAGCGAATTTGACGATTCATAAGAATTTGAGCACAAATATGAGAATTTCATCGATTTTCGGAGATAATTTAATCGTATTGGGGTTTCGAAATGACAGTAACAATCTCTGAATGAAATGATTAAACTGCAATTGTGTGATTCAATTTTGTGATTCTGAATAGTTATCCTACTAATATTTGACAGTTAATTGCTTGAACTTAAACAAAATTTTTCTAGTTAATTTGCCTATTTTAGATCATTTTAAACTTATTATAAAGTATTTTAACGAATATGTATGCATCGTAAATGATACCTAACTCCAGAAGATACTGTTACAGTCATGGAAAGTCGCTTCCCAGCAATGCAGGTCTTATGGTTGGGAAGAGGGTTTTACAAGGTGAAGCATGGAGTGACCTCAGCGACTCTCGTGGCCCGCATGACCTTGGCGACAAACTTGGCGACCATTTTGGCGACCTTGGCGACAAATAGATTATTCTCGAAAATGCAACCCTTTTCTCGATATTTCTATTAGGGGCCGAGATCTAGGATTTTCATGAATATTCTATGTGACGTCACGGCCTAACGGGGAGAGTATATAAGACCGCGTTTGGACCACAACAGCGTCTTTCGAACGACTGGTTACTTCACTTGGAAGCGTGAACGTCTTCGGAGTTCTATCAGCTGTGTGAGCTAATCAGCTGGTGAGCTGAGCTGTTATTGTCGTTACTAGTTACTTGCTGACTTGCTGACTGTGCTGTTAGATATCAAAGTGCTGAACTGTCATTACCTGTGAATTGTTGTCTATTTACATTGGTAATCTGTGCAAGGACTATTGTTTCCTGTACCTGTGCTACGTGTTTTCCTGCATATTTTATAAATAAACCTTCATTCTTCTTCCATTATCCTGCGTGTTGGACTGTTTACACCATACACCCACGGTAAGATTTTGTGCAACAATACATATCTGGGTGTCCGGGGCTTGGTTTCAGAGTCTTAGTTTCCGGATCTGAGAGTCAATTCATACTTTGATTTCTTTTTACTTTCTCGTATACCAAGTATACAAAGAGAAAGTATTGTAATCGTCAAAAAAATTCGAACTCGAAATTTTGACGAATCTCCATGTTTTAGACCTCCCTGAGTCCGAAAACAATTATTTATTATGTCTGTCTGTGAACACGATAACTCGAAAAAAATTAGAGCTACGGGGATGAAATTTGGTATGTGTTCTTTACACATAATCTTTAGGTTTCTATCAAATTTTGGACAAAATCCGTCTACGGGAAGTCTATCTGTCTGTCCGCGGTCATGTGAACATTATAACTCAAAAACGTGAATAGCTATATGGATAAAATTTGGTACATAGTTTTATCATTTTGAATGTAGGTCGTATCAAAGTTTGGATCAAATCCGTCGAAGTGTTGATGGTCTGTTGGACTGTATAATCGCATATTTCTAAAAATTACATCACCTAAACCCTTTGCCTTAGATAAATAAAAATTGGAATGAGGATTGCTAACATTAATTATAGATCTGTGCCCAAATTTCGCTTCAATCGGTTAGAAAAAAAGGCGTTCAAATTGCATATTCGATTTTTTTACTTGAGTACTGGAAGCAATCTCTGCGCATGCGCAAGCTATTCAGCGATAGCTAACGAAGTTTTCTCCTGTTTTCTTTCGCTCGCGCACGCCCTCGCTTTAGCGGAGCTTGCTAGAGTGTGATAGAAAATAAATTTTGCTAAGTTTTAATACATACGCATCTCTTTGAATATGATTCTTCAGCTAAATATTTTACAATCACTATAAATCTACAATGAAAAACCTTCTGACAGTCATTGCATTCTGGGTTACAGTAGGTTCGAATTTTTTATCCACGCAGGGGAAATGACAAATGTTTGAGAAGTATACGAGAAAGTTTAGGGGAGGCCACTCCCACTGATTTCGGATTCTTCTGGAATCGAAAAGTTAGAATAATCAAAAACCTATTCCACTAAATATCCGCCGTGTAGGCGGACTTGTTTCACACTAAATCCTTGAGTCTCGAACGATTTTCCATTGTAGTCGCTCGGAAGTTTTGGAGAAGCTCTGATTTCGTCCTCGTTCTCCGATCCTGATTCAAAATTACGATGTCCGTCCCCGACTTCAAAATGTTACGATAATCTTTCAATTTCAGTAGATATGAAAGAAATCTCCGACAGATTCAGCTGGACAATTCTCCAACAGTAATGACTTTATAAAGCACAACTTGTTGTCAACACTAATAGCAGTCCAGAAAATGATAACGAAGTCTTTAAAGGTTGCAAGTTGTCAAAAGACGCACTAATATATTAACTAGATCTGAGATTTAAACAAACTTTTAGAGCATACTACTTATCCCTTTAAATCATAATAAGTCCGATTTGAAAAAAAGAACTCAGATATTAGAATGCATCATTGTAAGTATGGAAAAAATAATTAAAAAAAATTATGAAATTAAAATAAAAATGTATTGACAAAAAAAGTTTTTTTTTTCATTTTTGCAACATATTGCAAAATGGCATGAAAAATTCAAAATTTCAGTCTTAAAAACAGTTGTTAGTTTTGATTTAAAAAAGACCTTCACCACATTTCTCACAAAAAGATGTATCCACTCTTTTTAACTTCACTAAATTCTTCAGAATTTTCAAGAGCAACCTCGTGAAAATGTTTAAGTGTCAACTGAAACTTAGTTTCTAAAAATCACCTCAGTATCACCATCTGTTGGGTAATATATGATCGAATTGTGTTAACTACAGTGCTACAGTGTTGCAACAACCAATGAAATAGACTTCAAGAGCTTACTGTGGAAAAGACATCGCCTTTTGTGTTTGTTGCAAATATGCAACACCATGATATAAAGGGATTAGTAACTATTATGATCTCGATGTGATAAAAAATCTAGCATAACCTTCTTTTTTCTGCATTGTTTGCAAATATTCCGTGCAGAATAATCTCAACTTCCCCCTGTTTTAGAAGGGAACTACTGGAGATACGCTGGCCATCATAGAAAACGAAATTCTACTTGATCTACAATCAAATTACACCTTTAACAACTTACGAGAGAAAAACGACAACACTACATGAATGTTCCAAATTATCCATTTGTTGTTATAAAATCGTTGAACATTTTAATTTTAAATAAATGAAGAGGAAGTCCCCAAACAGCCTTGTTAAATGGGGATTCTGACAGAGAAACAGGTAAGTCCCTTTCCGTTTTTGAGCCATTAAACTCCTTAGCTCTTTTTGCCCCCCATGCCGACCTGTTACAGTCTTCCCTTATTTGCTGAAAAGAGTATCAATCATAAAGGGTGTATACCTACAATAGGATAGATAAGTAACAGCATCCACAGGGTGAGTAGAGAACAGACAGATTAGGTCCATGAGGGAATATAATTGCAAACATTTGAGTGCATTTGTACCAACCGTAAAGAAAATATTAAATCGCTGTGTGCCTCTGAAAATGCATCTTCTACTTCCCCTCATCTACATATATTCTTGAACAGACTTTATTTTCAGTAATAGAAGAGATGCTGATTAACGTGCCTGCAAAACAATGTCGATTGAAGAAAACCTATGTAATTTTCTACGCATTAATAACGCAAAACTTATGCAGAGCTCTCTTCCAAATTTGATGAAATGTGTTGTTATTAATAGTTCGTTATTGAGTTATAGTCTTCTATTTGATCGATTGATTTAAATTAAGAATTATCTAAGTTAATTAGTTAGGCTGCGATATAAATCTTTGATTAATTTTTGTGGGTATAGTGCAAAGTCTGTATTTCACCACTTCTTTTCAATTTATTATCAAAGTAAGTAACTTGTTGTTTTCGAAGTTAGTTAATCACTGCTCGGTAATGAGGTCCCATTTATTAAAATCAATTTCCAGTTCCTTAATGCTTAAAAATTATAGCTCCAGAGGACATTTGTCATTCAAATCTTCGATATTTCAAAAGAATTCTGAAAATTTACCCCGATGTTCACAGATTACCAGTCGCGACTAAAAAAACATTCTTTTAAAATTTCCGTTCGAATTAATTCTGAAAGAAAGCGCTTTCTCGGAGCAAGAAGGGCAAATCAGAAATGAAGCAGAACAGGGCAATACTTTTTTGCCATTTTTTTACCCTTACTTTTCACTCGCAGCTCGAGCACGAATAGTCACGAAAACAAATAAATCTAGCGTTCCGGAAGGGAATCTGGACTTCTTCCGAGAAGAGAACCCGTTCCATCCATCTTTCGTCCATCCCGAAAGTGCGACAGCTCTGCAAGGAAGAAAGCACAGACAAAAGCGCGCCTTAAAATTTTTGGAGTGTGCCTTATTTTCTTGTTATTCCGCTGCATTAAGCGTGAGCGGAGGGCCGTTTAATGTCGCGTTCTGATGGGAAAATAACTAACCCTAAATCTAGGAATCATAGAGGCGGAAAATCCGGCTGCCTTCCTGAGATTACGGACTCGTTTTTCCCTCCCTGGTAGAGAGGCTCCTCATCGCATTTAATGAACGTCCTCATTTGTATGCATTTCTGTCTTGCTTTCCCTGGCGTAATTGAATAGAATTTTACTAAGCGTCCTGGAAAGAGGATTCGAATACGACGGCTTTGAAGAAGTTGGAAAAAATCTAAGTTTATTTCTTTTTTGGCGGGAAATGTTGGTTGGAAAAAAATGGAAGATGGTCTATCTTTATGAGATTATAAGTTTATCTGTTTTAAGAACTGTGACATGTTTTAATTTTATAATGTCTCGGAAATTAGAATAATGTGGCTTTTCGAGTTTCAGATATATATCTGTTCTGCCTTTTATAGAATTAATTAGAAATGCACATTTATCTAGAGACCATATATATTTATATAGAGAGCCCACATTCAAATAGCTGGAAAAATTCCCATTTAATTTCTTTTTTTGGCTGGAAACGCTAGTCTGAAAAAGAATGGAAGATGATTCATCTTTGTGGGATTATAAGGTGATCTGTTTTAAGAACTATGACATGTTTTAATTTTAATATGTTTTGGAATTAGAATAATGTGGCCTTTCAAGTTTCAAATATTTATCTGTTCTGTCGTTTTTAGAATTAATTAGAAAAGCACATTTGTCTAGACATAAGTGAATAAAATATATTTATAATCAAGGAGCTGCAAAATTCTAAGTTCTCTTCTCACACGAGAGATGTTCATAAAGAAAATAGAAAATTTTCTGAAGTTTTGGCGGTATGATTTGATTTATTTTAACTTTGGTAAGTAGATTTTAACGGGGCGATTTTAATGGGACAAAATCTAGATCTATCTATGCTGAGCAAAACGCATTGTGGAATTAAAAAAACTTCATATGAGATTCTGTGCAGGATGTTTTAAAACTCTTGGTACACACTTTAAGGGGTTGTGGAACACATATAGATAAGCGCAAATTACATTAGAAAGCGCAGTTGCAATTGAAGTCCTGAATCTCTAAGGAATTTGTATAAGTTTATATAAAATTGTAATTTTTTTGTAATTTAAAGTATTGAGACACAAGAGTTGTGGGTGCAGTTTCGCCAAAAAACATGAGTATGTGGGTAACACGTGTGTATCTAGTAATAAGACGAATGAATATTGGAAGATTATTCATATCTTTTAAGAATTGTGACAAACTGCAATTTTGCAATATTTTGTAAATTCTAATAATGCTTTTTAATTTACAAATATTTAACAGTTTTTCGAATCTTAATTAGATATCATATTTCTATTGAGGCCATAAATGTATAACATGCAGCTATATTAAAAAATCTGGAGAAATTCTAAGTTCCTTTCAATTTGGCACTAAATATTGTTCAGCAAAAAAGGAGCATATGCTTGCATTTTTGAAATTGCGAATTTATTTGTCTTCAAAAATGTGATAAATAATAATTTTATATGGTAGATTCAAATGAGAAGAAATGAATTCATAAGGGAAACTTTTTAGCAAACATGCCTGCCCCAAGTGTTTAGTTCCTTTCTTAAAAATAATCCAAAATTCTCATTAATCTAGTAAAAAATATAAAATTATTAAAATGCTCGAACGCTTAAATTATGCGACGTAGCGATTCAATTTTCTATATGAAGGGTGATTCAAATTACGATACATAACAGGGATGGGGAACTTTCCCCTTTACCAAGTGACTACCGATTTTTAATTACTATTTAGATGGAACGTTTGAAAACTGATTAAATACCGTTGAACCAAGCTAATTGTTATTTACATGCAAGGCGTTATTAGTATAACATGATTTAACGTTTTAAAAGTACTAAGTAAACCCACTATCTTGCAAAAATCGCACGATGCAGCAGAAAATGGACTTACTTCCAACTCGCAGAAATCGCTAAGCAGTTAGAGGGTTAAGGTCACATGCGGCCTTACTAGTTATTTGCAGTTTGCTTTAAAGTAATATAATTGTCTGTATTACAATAATAATTATATAGCGATAACCCTTAAGGTCATGCTCGTGCGGTCTTTTGCCCAACGGCCGAAAATCTAATGAGGCATTTCAGTACGAAAAGGTTCCCCACCCCTGATATTTAATAAAACGGATAATATAACAAATAACAAAATGGAAGCAGCAGCGGAGGGGGCAGTTTTGGGGAAAAAATTAAATTTTTATTTCATTTTATCTGCCTAAAACTAGGAATTATAAAAAAAACCGTCATAATGTCCGGGAAAGCTATCTAATTTTAGAAGTAATTTTTTTATAATTTTGCCATTTACCCCATAATCTGGGTTACTTTTAGGTCTCTATAGATATTTTGCCCCCCACCGCCAATTTTGCCACTCAGTTGTTGCAACTGAAGGGGAAAGCCCATCTGAACGCAAACAACCAGAAATCACACTAGAAAATAGGGTTTCAAATACCTTTTCGAGGCACTAACTGCCCTTTAAGACAATGCATAATGCAAGGGCGACAATCAAGAATCAATCAGCAAAATTTTATTTACCGTTTACTTCCTCAAAAATTACATAGGCAAAGTGATAAAGCTACAAGACGGGATCAAGGTGTTTGACAGAAGCACTGACATTCTAACTCACACATTCCTAAGATGCAAACCAGCCAGTTGGTGGCATGTGAAATGTTACACATTACTCACGAAGCAGGTTTGTTGTGTTGCTTCATAATTTTATTACAACGCCCGCTGACGATTTCAAATAGTGTTTACGACCAACCTCACAAATTACACGTAAAAATAATACTACTACAATATTGTATAAACCTATGCCAGAAACACTGATACACCTATTTTTTATGTGATTTTTGTTTGTTTCTGTACACTTGATATATCCTTTTAATTTCTTGATGTTATTTTGAATCAACATGCTGATAGTTTGATTGATTGCAATATATATTTTAGAAAATGTAGCTAGATCCAAATTATTTCATCATCATCTCATTTCTGTTTCACCTTCCTTGATGTAACAGAAAATAATTTTCCTAAGCATTTTGTATTGTAGATTCTAATTCAACAACATTGACTGAGCTACAGAAATATTTCACTGGGAAATGGTTGTCGTAGAAAAGGCACCTAGCCCATCTTTCATTTTCTATTTATTTTTTCATGACTTGGATAAAAGAGTGAGCAACTCTTAAAGATAAATTATTAGTAAATATATACTTATGTCGACAGAAGACTTACCGTATAATAAACCAGTAGGTCTACACCTTTCGCTTTCTACAGCTCCTGTTTATGTGAAACCTGGCATTGTGGATCCATGTATTTAAGATGAAACTTTATTGTATCCTTAAAACACTATGCACAGGGTAGCCCAAAAATATATACACATTTTGAATAACTATTACTTAAACAAACAATTAATAGAATACATCAAAGCTTCATAACTCAAATAAATTTTTTTAAATGTAGAATCTTGTCAGCAGTCTTGAAATTCATTGATTCTAATTAATTAGAATAATAATTTTTCATTTTTAATTGCAATTTTTGATACCAACGCAAGTAGATTATTTGTTGTAATGAAAATTTCTTGTGTACAGGTTACAAAACCATAATCAAAAAGTTTAAATATTTTTAAATTTCAAAGATAGACATCTAAGTTATCCTTCGGAATATTCAAACGAAATACTTCAGTGATTTCCAACGTTACTGAATTCTCGCGATTCTCGATATTGTTTATTTTTATCACATCTGTTTGAATCTTCTGAGAGCTAATTTAATAAATTATATAACTGTATTTATTTGTATTAAGTTTCGTTTGCGTATTACATTTTTCGAACAGCTTTTATGCGAATATTTTAAAGTTCTAATGTTTATATTTATGGAGTGAGTCAATTTAAGTCATGAAAATTTTATTGCTACATATCTTGAAAACGAAAAATTTATTTTTTAGAAACATATGTTAGTTTTTAATTACATAATGAAATATATACAAATATCAATCTATCCCCCAGCCATATCTTTAATTGTAATTTTGATTATCTCTGCTCTGTTCTTACAAAAAAATTTTTGCAACCCATTGCAGCTAACTTTGCTGATTTTTCATTTAAAGAAAAATGATGATTTAGTCAAATACTTTCATGAAAAATTAAATTCTGGAAGATAATTAGGTCTTTCCCCTCAACTGATTTTAGAAGGTCTTACAGATGGGTTACCTACCCAATGCAAACAGTTAATGACAGTCAAACCCCCTAATATATCTACAGAATGGCTCACGGTAGCAAAGAAACTTTTAAAAATCCAGGAATCTTCTCCTGAACAAAACACAGTCAGGAATAATGAACCGCCAATGAGAACAAGACGAAATTTTGGTCCTAGTCAACAACCAACATTTGTATCTAAACCACAAAACTCTTTTTTAGGCCAAATTTTCAAAATTTCTCGAGGTCACGTTCAAATAATTTTTCTAACCCTCATTCCAACACTTTTGTGAATCAAGGATTTAAGCTAAATCACAATGCTCATTTTCAAAATAGGTTACCTTCTTCTCCATGCAGAATTTGTGCCAGACAAGGTATTCCTAATGCTCATCATTGGACTCAATAGTGTCCTTTGAGACAACCACAGTTTACTTGTGACTTACCCATAACAAATAACTCGGTTTCCGAGTGCACAAGAAACTCTGTTAGTTCATCGCGAATAACAAATGACAGTGAAAACACTACCAATGATATACAAAGCCCATCTGCTGAGGCCTCTGGCCCAGTTTATTGACAATTATTAGTGTCCGGACACATTTCAACTTTATCAAATACTTCAAACTTGGTGCATTTACCTATGTCGTGTATTTTACTTGATAATGTTACATTGTTATTGACACAGGATCCACTCTTTCTCTTATATCTGCAGATATAGTCAATAAACTTAATCTACCGAGACAACATACTAAGTCTATCAGAGTAAATCAAGCCAATGACAATTTTCTACTTACCCAAATATGTGACGTTTATTTACAAATTGGCCAAATAAATAAAAGAATAATGTTGTATATCATTGAAAATCATTTACTATATATCATTTCGGGACTGCCAGATTGTAGTTATATAAATTTGTTATTGACTGCAACAAAAATATTACAAAATGGAAGAAATATTATAAATCAACATATAAAAATAAATAATCAAATGTCTTTACATATACAAGAAAATACGAATAACAAAGTGGATAATCAGGAAGGCATAGTTAATACTTCAGAGAAAATTTTTCCACCTTTGAATGTTAAAGAATTATCCCCTCCAATATTATCCCTTATGTCAGAATATTCTCATGTTTTCTCTAAAAATAAATATGATGTAGGGAAAATTAGAATAGAACCCACTAGAATAAATTTGGCATTAGACTTATCAGTTTCCCAGAGAGCATAAAGAACTTCAGCTACTGAAAAAGTTGAAATAAATAAACAAATCAAAAATTTATTGCAGGATTAATTAAAGAATCTAATAGTTGTTACTCCTCTCCTGTCACTTTGGCTTACAAGACAGATGAGATAAAAAAAACAAGGTTGTGCATGGATCATCAAAAATTAAATGCTATTTGTAAAACTGATGCTGAAACTTTGCCACGAATTGACACATTGTTAGATAAATTAACTAATGCTAAAATATTTTCAACTTTTGCATCAGGTTATTGGTATACTCCTTCTTCATGAAAAAGGTAAAGAAAAATTAGCGTTTGTTACAAGTGAAGGTTTATATGAATTTCAAGTTCTTCATTTTTGGTTTTCGAAACGCCCCTTCAATATTTAATCGTACCATCCGTAGAATTTTAAACAAACATAAATTCTGAAAATTTTCATGTCATTATTTTGATGACATAGTGATTTTTTCAAATTCTTTAGAGGAACACTATGCTCATTTAGAACATATATTCAAAATTTATGCAGAAGAAAATATCAAACTAAAATTTTCAAATTGTGTTTTCGCTAAAGATACAATAAACTTTCTTGGCTATGAAATTAAAGAGGGTTGCATCACTCCTGATAACCACAATATTGAAAGTATTGAAAAAATTGCAGCCTCCAAAAAATGTTAAGCAACTTCAGGGTTTTCTTGTTTCAGTAAACGTTTATAACAAATTCATTGATTCTTATTCTAAAATTAGGGAACCTTTAAATCAACTTTTAAAGAAAGATAAACAATGGAATTGGACTGCAGAATGCCAAGAAGCTTTTGAATTGTTAAAAAATAAATTTGTAACTAAACCTGTATTACAATTGTATGACCCTAAATTACCTGTTCATGTGTTCTGTGATACTTCTCAAGTGGCAATTGGGGCAATTTTGAAACAGCCTGATAGTTCTGGTAATCTTCACCCGGTGTCATACCATTCTAGAATTTTAAGTAGTTATGAAAAGAATTATTGCATCACGGAATTGGAATGTTTGGCTATAGCAAATGCCCTTGATAAGTTTTATTATTATTTACATGGTAAAAAATTCATAATCTATACTGATCATTCTGCCCTTGTTTGGCTTAAGAATGTAAAAAATTTAAGGGGAAGATTGTTTCGTTGGTCTTTAAAATTAAGCATGTTCAATTATGAAGTTAAATATTTAAAGGGAGCAGCAAATGCTGAAGCTGATATGTTATCAAGGCATCCTACTGCTCAATATATCCAACACTCTGTACATTTACTTAAATTAGATATGATAAAGACCAGTGGCGGTTTTCCGCACAGGTGTTAGAGGCGGCCGTCTCGTGATTCGAGACTCTAGGGGGCCTCAAAATCTATGCAGCATACATCGCAGTGCTAAGCAATAGCGAATTTGCGATATTGCTGCCTTAATTCAATTCATAGAAAAGTTTCTCCCTCTTTTCTTTAAAAAAAATAAAGGAGTGAATGAAAACAGTGGAACGAAGCATTGGGAGGAAATAAGCCCTAGTGCCAGTGGCGGACTGGCGAGATTGTCCGATGGCAATTGGGCAACATAAGAAAATTTGAGCCCCCAGGAAGTGTGTGTGTGAGAGAGAGAGAGAAGGAAGAACTCTTTCTCTATAGAGTAAGCTTTTCTGAAGCAAATAAATAAGATAGCCCTGCGCAACGTACTACATCTGTCTTTGGGGATTCATTGCCGTCGAAATTCGACCACCTCATTTACTGATGTTTCTCCAAAATGTTGAAACCGATCTAGAAACCCTCGAGCAACCATAGAGGAAGAATATACATATACGTATATTCCTTCTTTATGCGAGCAACCCTCCAGCTATTGAAACAGGACACCTCTTCTGTGCAAAGTGCAGCCGCAATACTCATTTATATTTTTTATTGGTATCGGAAGCCACCGGAAAGACTGAAAGGATTGCATCCCTTTGTGTAAAAAGGGTACAGTTCTTGTGAGAGATGGTTTTCTTGGCTGGAACTGTTACTAGAGAGGAAGGGGGAAAGACATTTTGCCTATTGAAGGAACCAATTCACTTCATTGAAAAGGCGACACTCACGCTTTTCTTTAAGCGTTTTGGGGGGGGGCGTTTATAGTCATGTTTACAACGTTTTAGAAGAGTAAAGGGGCCTCAGTCTTACTGGTCTTTCTTTCGTGGAAAATAATTGGAGATAAAAGTGGTGCTCCTCTGTTTTCAGTGAGAAGAAAGTAGGACATGCGTAATAGTGTCTTGAGATGGAAGTGTCAAAAGATCCATGTTCGACTACCAAATATGAAAGCAATATCAAGACAAAAGCAGGTCAGCAGCTACATTTCTGTTTATAACTTAAAAATTGAAATAATAAAAATATAATTTTTATGTAATTTTTTGTAGATGTTAACCATGCCTCGATGGTTGAAAATTAAGTGCAGTAATGAGAATAGTAAAATAATTCGAATATTCTATAATTTAAATATTTATCTGATTCGCAGCTATCAAAATGAAAAAATGCATTAAATTTCAATGCGAATGCTGCCATTTATTTAAACACTAAAGAATTTTTATTCAGTGTATGTTTATTATCACTAAAATTCATTTCGGGATTGCCACTATAGGTCATCAGCATTACACGACGTTGCAATTATAAATTGATGATTTTAATTCATAATTAGGGAAAATAGCCTTTTTCAGTTTTTCTCAATTCTTTTTTTTATCAAAGGTAAAAATGAATACTGTAACCTAAACCCTTTTTAGCACATTTCGTATTTCTCTCAGAAATTTTAATTCTGACGTTCAAGTAAAAAGATTGATTATACATATATTTAAAGATAAAAGATTTTTGAAGAGAAAATTAAGAACTTTCAATTTTTTTTAGTAAGAAAGAAACTTTAAGATATTAAATATTTTATAATCCATTGCATCTCGAATCTTCTATACTGCTCATGTCAATTCGTATCTCTTCAACATGAAATTATTGAAATTGATTTAATTACAGAACTTCTACACAAGATGTGCCTTTGTTGTGTGCTATGGCTATTGATTCAAAATATGTTTTACTGCATTTCATTGGGTATCTCTTTAATTTCTTTCAAATCATTTCATGAATAGTTTCATTTTTAAATACATTTAAATCTTGAGGAAGTAAATGATTTCGTAAATTATGTTTTTAAATAAAGTTGATTTTTAAATTATAAAAAAGTTAAAGCTCTTGTATAGAAATTTATAAAATTTGTCTCATGCTAAATTATGTTTGTTCGCTATTATGACCGGTATTTTATGATTCATTATTATAATAAATAAGTTAATTTACATTATATTAATTTTCATTATAAATGAAATAAAATCATCAAAAAACAAAAAACAAAAATATTAAGAAATACAAAAAAAAAAAGATTGAACTTCATCTCCTGAAGGAACGTTATTGTGCTTTAATTGTGTTTTTCATTTTACGTTTTATACTCTTTCATTTTACGATTTATTCTCTCTCTCTGGCATATTTATTATTAAAAGAATACTTTAATCGCTTCCACGTGCCCACAGAAACGTATTGTTGGCGACAGACTTTTCCGTAAAACACCTACGTAATTTTCTAAAAATAGCTAATATTCCCTTCATTTTATCACGAGTCTATATGTTAATCCCCTATCTGAGAGAAAGCAGCCATTTTTCGCTCTTTTCTTACTTGAAACTTTCATACGAGAAGTACGTAAAAACGAATACGTACGATTCCGCCACTCTCCATATATTGCTAATAAATGAAAAATAGTTATTTACTCGACCTGTTCATTACTTAACGACTACACCAACAAAATTATTATTGCCCATATATGTAATAATTTAACACTTTCCTAATTTTGAAAAACGCCACTCAAAATTTAATTCGTAAAATTATTTCTACTTAAGTTCTAACACACAATTAACTGTCACTTTAACTGGCTAAAATCCAGTTTCACTCGCTCTCATAATCGGGAATTCCCTTTTTTCACAATATTACTTAATCTCGCTGCGATGGTGCAACTTCCTCCTTTCAAAATCATGTAGCCTTCCTATCAGACGCCCATTTTCGGTGTGGCTGTTTTACTTGTCGCCGGTGACCGCGCTTTGCGTTTTTATTTTAAAACATGGCTTGATATTAATCAGAAATATTTAAAACCATCTGAAACTTATGAAGTAGATTAAATAAACTGATTTGGACTTCAACGACTGCCTGTTTACTAAAATGTCTACTCTACACTGCACATGATGAAATATATATATATATATATATATATATATCATATAATATGTATGTATATATCAACTACTCTAACTCTCTTTCTTTCCTATATATATATAATATAATAATAATAATAATATATATATATATATATATATATATATATAACATATAATTTAAATAGGTTAATATAATGTTCTTATAAAATATATATCTGTAGTTTAATTATTAATGATGATTTAATATAGTATATATAACATATTTTAGTTAATATATTTTCACAATAAATGCGGAACTGTAATTCGTATTTAGCTTTTGGAAAGTTTTGCTATGACTTTGAAGCAGTAAGCATTTAGTTAATTTTCTCGTTCTTTTCTTAATATATTTTGGAGATTTACTCCTATATTTGTTGTCTTTTTCCAACAAATGGCCCTCACAGAAGGTTGGCGTCTATAAATTTCGAAATAATGTGACATAATCGATTCCTCAGGTCTATTGGCATTTGATTGTTGGAATTCCATATCTGGATTGGCTTTTTCATAGTAATAGTTTTTCATATTATTAGCTTTCTGTATTTCAATGTGTGAATAATATTAATTTATATAGTTTATTATATTTAATTTTAAAAGATGGTTATATATATATATATATATATATATATATATATATATATATATATAT
>BGPR01000010.1:3598186-3611609 GCA_013235015.1 Araneus ventricosus | reverse complement strand
TATATATATATATATATATATATATATATATATATATATATATATATTTGGCTGTTTTGAGACAGACTTCTCTGATCTGCTTTTAGACAGTACTTAGAAAGTTATGACGATGTCTGAGAGGGCAACCCACTCTGAACTTCTGCACACCATCATGTTCAATCATGTCGTATTTATGCACGCCAAAACGCGTACACGGCGAATCCTTAGTTGGAATAGAGTCGCATACCCGCAAATTACCAATCCCGAAACTGAAATTGTAAAAATAAGCCACTAGTACCCTTTCTGGAATGTACAGAACACCACTCCGTATCCCAGCGCCTGAAATTAGAAGAAGTTGAAGAAGAATTTAAGAAGTTGGATAGGTATGGTACGTCTTTTTCATTTTTTTCTTAGAAAACATTTCGTATCTGGCGTAAAAGCCACTATGAAAAAAGGAGAAAATAAATACAAATTAAAAAATTGGTACAAATTTTAAAAAATACTTCAAAATTATTCTATTCGTCACACTTACTTGCACACATTTTAACGCTACAAAAACTCATATACATTTACACTAAACGGATGAATAAGCATGGAAATAAAGTTCATGATGCCTATAAAAAATAAAAGTTGTTGAATGTACAGGAGCTGTAATGAAAATTTTGGTACAATAACTTAAAAAACAATAAAGTTAGTGATGAAGTTCATTCCATTCTTAAGAGTATTACGACTTTAAATTGTGGAGCATCAAATCACCTAACCGACATTTTTACGTATGGAATTTGTACATTTAATGTTTTATGGGCGTTACGTTAGCAACAAAATCCATTTGAATAAAAGGGAAAACGGTTTGGTAAAAAGGGTGAGGGATGAGACTTATGGCTGCTTATAAAGATATAAATGAGGGAGGTTTTAGTTTCTGGGAGGAAAAAAGTTCTCTGGGAACGAAGTTTGGGGAAACGGGAGACAAGAAAAAAGAGCAACCACCTGAGCCTACCTCGGAAGAAAAAGGAAAGCACTCCATCCTGAAAATCAATGGAGCACTTCTCCCCCATTTTCTTTTATCAAAAGAACTTTTACGTACATGTTTAATTCTTTTGGTGCATGCAAATAGTAGTACAATTGCATGAAAAGATTTTTTTTCTCTCAATACGAAGTATACAGAAAAATTCGACTTTCAGATTTTGGCCCTTCATGTTTTAGAACTTACTGAGTCCGAAAAATATATTCGGGAAATTATCTAGAAATTTCTGTCTGCAAAAATATGAATATGCGTGTTAAAAACCGGAACGAACTAGACGGATGAAATTTAGTAGATGGTGTTTACTCTAAAATCTGTTGGATTGAATCCGAGTTTCAGTCGACTTCATCTACAGGTAGACTATTTCTGGCCTTATTTTGATGACATTGTTCCGTCTTCCAGATCGGACGACTTTCAGTTTCCTCTTCCAGACGTAACATCCTATTTTTAGAGTGGCAAAATAACTTGTTTTGTTTCTGCTCTCCATATCAAGATAAAATAAACATAAAAAGGCTCTACTTTTTCCGGAACCTATTTTTAGAAGGGTTATTCATAGTCATATATCCATTGTAACCGAGTGAATAATTCGATTTCGAAGAAAAGGAAAATAATGATTAATGTGGAAATATCACCTTCTTCATCAACAACTTTCTGGAAAGATAAAGTGTTAGCTTTTAATAATTCTGGGTTAATGCCAGTAAAAACGAGCACAATTTATGTGAGGTGACAAAAGAAACAGGCAGGAATAATGCATACGAAAAGGAGCTTCAGTGGTAGAACATTTATTTTTGTAGCAGTAAAGAATAATTTTATAAATTCTATATCAAAATATTTTGGCACTATGCATATTTCCCACCAGCTCTTGAAACTTGTAAACATTCATATATCTTACATTCCAGTGCATTTATTTCATTTCCTGTTCACTTATATATGTTCCAAGCACTGGAAGTTATTTTTTGCATGCATTTTCCAAAAAAGATAATTTTCAACGACATTTATTTCCTTACAATTTCTTTCCTTCCTTTCGGTATTCTGGTATAAACGTATTTGATTTATTAGACTAGACATATCATATAAGCTGCATAAATGGCTTTAGCTAAAATTTCTCATTTAAAGGTAGGCAACAAATCATTCAAAGAAGCAGCTCAATTGTTACAAAATCGATAGTGAAATGATCTAGCTTTAATGTTTAAAGGAAGTTTTAAACTAAAGAAACAACCTGAGGGAGAAAATTTTTTAAACAAATTCTTAGGTTTAAATTCAGGTTGGAGAAAAACGCTGTTCCTGGGGCAGTTGTACAGGATGAGGCAGAAAGGACAGACGTTTTTTTAAAAATATCATAAAATCAATCTTTTTTTCTTCTTGAAAAGAAATTTATTGACATACCCGAGTTCGTATTGAAATAGCATTTGACAAAATCTAGTGTGGAAAACATCTCCCATGTGATGTCCGTTATCACTGTCCGTTCCTCATCTTCCATCTCATGTGCAAAGTTCAGTCGCTGGGCTTAATCCCGGGCTTCAACTATTGCACGACGGCCAATTTGAAGGGGTAAAATTGCAGGTCTAAATGCAAAATATGTCTTACCGAATGATTACTGAGGAAAGGCTCAGAAGAATGCTTCCGAGCAGATCGACTCGGACTGCGCAGCACGGCTTGTCTAACGCTTTCCACATTTTCAGGGTTACGTAATGTCTGCGTAACCTTCGACAGTCTTTTGCTCATTAGTGTAGCTCGTATACGAAATGCTGAAACCCAACGTAGGATAGCGTTACGAGTGGAAACAGCTTGATTTCTATAGATATTGAAATGGCGAAGAAACTCGCGCTGAACTGCTTGACAGATTCTTTATTCTTGACGAAACAGTCGTACTCAAAAATGCAATATCCTATCTCCACGGCTTCATGGTTTCACTTAAAAAAATGCTAAGACTTCACGAACCTAATCCCACCTACCGCGCATATCTCACTTCACCTGGTGGTAAGTTCTGCCATTTCAAAAACGTTTCTCTTTTCTGCCTCACCATATGCCTATCTATAGGGTTGCCATACGTCCAGTATATACGGGTCTGTCACCGTGTTTCACCACTCAGTCCCATATTACTATTCGTCCCGTTTTCCCCCTTATATTTATCAGAAGTCATGTCTAATAAAGATATGCGAATACGTATTTGTCATTCCAGCCCAGAATGCAAATGTGGTGAGAATATTTTCCCTAATGCGAATTGAATGGTCAGACAAAAGAAACAGATTGTCAGTGGAAACAATTGAAGCAATTTTGATCTGTTATTATAATTTTAAAATAAGTTGTGCCCAACTTAATAATTATGTGAAAGAAGAAAATGATATAATTAAGATAGTAAAATCAACTTTAAAATATGGCTGTGGTAAAAATGGTTAGATTTGTATCCTCTTTATTATTCCATGTGTTTATATTATTAAATTGCTTAAACTTTATTGATTTTTTTATCAGAATAAAATAAACCATTTCCTACCCACTTTTTCATGTTTTATTTATTTAGTACTTGAACGTCCCTCATCAATGATAGACAATTATGGGAACCCTACCTATCTATATCTTGGTGTGGGGTGGAGAGGAGTCCTCTAGCGAATTTGAGAAATTCAGCTGCAGAAAAGCCACTTGAATTGGATTAAACTACACAAGAAGTAAGAAGATGAGAGTTTTGTTTTCTCTTTTTTGAGGATGCAAGTAAAAAACGGGAATTTTCTGACTTTATCTTTCTCGGGTATTTCCACAGCTTGGTGAGTTACTTGTTTATCTTCGTCGTAAAATGAAGAGAATCGAGTATGCATTTTGGAACGGTAATTTCTCCCGCTGACCAATTCGGTCCAAAATTTGGTGCAGATGTGCACATTTTGTGCATGTGGTTTTTACACCTCAATTTGATATTGTGGTGCAAAAACCATATACAGAATTTTATTCACCTACCTTACTGCATTTGACGCGTTTCATCATAGGGATAGGAAAACCTACCAGTTTTAACCGAAAACCGTTTTTTTTGTTTCGGTTAACTGGTTTCTTCGGTTATTTTTTTGTTCTGGTTATAACCGGTTATTTTTTTAAATCCAATAACCGAGCAAAATAACCGGATCAGTTCGATTAGACTAAAATTTACTAAGTTATTAAGCTTTGAATTTCATCATCCTAAGCCAATCAACGAAAACCGCTACCTCGAGGCGTCTGTTGGTTGGTGGATTACTGAAAGAGTCTTTATGAACAGATAAATATTGGCCAATGAATTGATTTCCTGTGAAAACAATATTAATCAAAAAATTTGTCTACAAACGGCGTTTGTTTTTTTTTATAAAAAAACCGATAACCGGTTAATTCAAAAACCGGTTATGATGAGCGGTTATAACCGCCAGGTTAAACCGGAGGTGAAAAAATCACAATAACCGCCATCCCTACTTCATTCAAAATTTAATGAAGGTCTACAGTTTTGGTTTAAAGCACTAAATTTTATTCCTCGACCTCATTCTGGTTCAGACTAATCGAGCGCACAGATAGACATAATTCCAATAAAAAAAATTTTCGGACTCAAGGAGTTCTAAAGCATGGTGATTCTTCGAAATCTCCAGGAAAAATCTTTTCACGAATGCAACACATTTTCTTTGTAAACTTCGTATACGAGAAATTAAAAGCAACTAATCAGGAAATGTATTTTCTTCCCTTTTTCTAAATTTGTTATCGATTGTCATCGGAGTGAGTAATTTAATGAGTTATATTTGATTCATATATCAAAGAAGAGCTTAACAAGCAAGCAAGATGGTGGCCTGCGTTCCAGAGGACACATGAAGATGCTGAGACTACAGAAACAATTATGCAGAGGGAATAAGAATTTGAAATAAGATGATGGGGAATTTGAGACTCGTGGTAATTACAGTTTGCTTAAATTCCTACTCTAAATAATGATGGTTTATAGGAACATTTATAAATATTTTACAACCTTCCTGTACTCTACAAGATTTAATTTGGGTGAAATATTTAATTAATGCAAGAAGGATCGCATCTTCTGTTTTTCTTCGTAACTGATCTGTTTTTAAACGCTGCTATTTAACTTGACTTGTTTCATGTTTGTAAATATGGAATTTTGTAATTTACCACTTTTCACCCACTTCTTGATGTGACAGAGTTTTGGCATTTTGTGCACTCGTGTATTTTCGATGGCAATACACTATTTTGATATTTTCAGAGCTTGATTATCAGTTAACCGATCGAATTAATTAAATTTTAATTTGATACGAGAGGCACATCCTGCTAGGAAATTTGAGAAAATAATTTTTCAACAATTCAGATTATTTTTAATAGATTAAAGATAAAAAAGTAGAAAATAATTAAAATAAAAATTCAAATTTTTAGTAAACTAATAAAAGTGTGTTTTTGAAAACTTTTTTATTAAATTAATTTAATTTAATTTCCCAAGTTCTTGGGGTTATCAGATACATAGCATTTTCTAACTTTTTTTTTACATTTATCTATCTCAAGATCTTTCGTCTCGAAATAAATGTGATAGAATGTTTTCAGTTATTTTACACTTTGAAGTTTAGTATTACTACACCTAATTGAGGTTCCTTCAATTTCAAGCAAACTTCCGGAAATTGAAATTTTTTAACTATTGTTACAAAAGTCTTTCTATGGGTGTATGGTGTAGACAGTCCAACACGCAGGATAATGGAAGAAGAATGAAGGTTTATTCACAAATATGCGGGAAAACACGTAGCACAGGTACAGGAAACAATAGTTCTTGCACAGGTTAGCAACGTAAACAGACAACAATTCACAGGTAAGCAGTTCAGCACTTTGATATTTAGCAACACAAACAGTCAGTAAATAACTAATAACGACAATAACGACACTTTCAATCGCGCTCAGCTCACCAGCTTCCTAGTTTGCACTGCAGACAAAACTCTAAAGTCGCTCCAGTGGAAAAACACGCCCCCTCTGATCAAGGCGCGGTCCTTATATACTCTATCCGACAGGCCGTGACGTCACATGGAGTTTTCTCGTAGATTCGAGCGTATTCCCTTTCCTAATAGAAATATCGAGAAAAGGGTTGCCTTTCCTGGAATCATCTATTTGTCGCCAAGTCGCCAAAAGGGTCGCCAAGGTCAGGGATCCCGGAACAGCCGCTGCTCGCCACTCCATGCGTAACCTTGTAAAACTCTATTCCCAACCATAAGCTTAACATTGCTGGGAAGTGACTTTCCATGTTCGTAACACTATTAAACCATTATTTACCTGTTTTCTGGATATACTGTATACGAGGGTAAGTCGGTAATTAGATTACAGAAGCCAATAAAAAAATTGGAACCAATATATTTCATTGAAAGGCATGTTTATTTCTCTACCTAATCCCCACTTACGTTGATGCATTTATTCCATCTTTTAATAAGTTTTCCAATACCTGCTGCACAAAGCTGGGCATTCTTCAGCACTCCATTCCATTTGTCCCAACAACTGGTTTTTATTTCACTCATTTCAGTCGAAAAGTTTAGGCAAGTCATTCACGGATGTTCCAAAGTTAGTTTTGATACACCTTGTTTGAGAAGGTTCAAAGTCCTAGAATGATTCCCAACCACACTACCCCAACACACGGGGGATTTCCGCGTTTACTTTCAATATGACTTAGCCGATCCTAATCTAGGCAGTGGTTTTGTTTTCCCGATACCCTCGCATCGAGGTATCAAAAGGCCATCCGGCCATTATAATTTGATCACAAACTATTCGGAATTCCATCGGTGCCATCCATTTGCTCCGATTTTCATCGGTTTCTCACATTGACGAAAAGTTTTCCCTTCCCATGTTCCAAAAATCGTGGAAATGAACAGCGGTGAATGTCCCGCTTTTTGTCTTGGACTGCTGTCTCAGTCACTTATGTGTCTCTCGTTTAATAGTGAAATGGTTGTAATTTAAGCGGATCAAACAGATTACAAATCTTGCAGCTAATTCTGAGCTTTAAAGAGGATGTTGAAGAAGATGATACCGAAACTCGCCAGTTTTCACCTCGGTTAATCGACCTGTATGAAACCTAATATTGTCGTGATGAAACAAAATTCCTCAAGTCAATAGATTTGGACGTTTCCTACGAATTGCATCCCGATGTTTCGATACAATGTAACAGTAGATCGCTTGTCAGGACAAAAAATCCTCACTGTAAGCAGAAAGCATTTTCTAATGAATATCCTTTGCCGGAAGTCATTTCGCCCACAAGAAACACACAACTCTTCGCTACTCTTCTAGTGAACACTCCTCGAGCACAGTCGCCATTTTCAAATGCACAAGCAGTGTTGGCATTCAAATGACTGTTATCTTATAAATTCGAATTGAACTTCATGCAGTTGAATTGTGCTGCTACTTATTGA
Source organism: Araneus ventricosus (assembly GCA_013235015.1). Lineage (NCBI taxonomy): Eukaryota > Metazoa > Arthropoda > Arachnida > Araneae > Araneidae > Araneus > Araneus ventricosus. The sequence continues at coordinate 3,604,226 of BGPR01000010.1, read as the reverse complement.
CATATTTGGAAACTATTTACCGCTAATTCCCGAATTCTCATATCGGTTTGTAACTTACTTACTGACTTACCATCAAGATCAGATGCTCTGAAGTAAGTATCCCAAGAGTTGCGTTTCGGCAGGTTTATGTTGTAACATGATATATCGTTCACAACATCTGATATCTCATACTGTTTGCTAATTCACTGTCAGAGCGAATCCTGTAGCGTTCGTACGTCGCGTTTGAGATTATATTATTTGACGCGTATGAGACGCGTTTACACACATTTTATTATGTAAAAATTATTTATGTTTGTAAGTCTTCACTGCAAATTATTGAATAGTCATTCTGAATCGTCCTGAAATGAGGAGGTTCAAAGACGAACTAGATGCGTTTGGCAATAAACTTTATAAATTATGATAATTAAAATTAATTTTAGCTCTGAAAATTCTTTCAATGACATTCAGAAGGGCTAAAATTTATTATTAATATAATAGCCTGGATCCTCCGGTAACGCTCTGACGTCACCAACAATAAAACTCGCGCCATAGAACTGCAAGATGTTAAACAGCATTATTTCATTGTTAGAGAACCTAAATTTCAGTAATTTTAAATTTAAAAGAGTAATTTTCGTTCTAATTTGAAATTTTCTATTGATTTATATAAAATTTATCTCGCTATGATCAATAGTTCCCGAAAAATTTTAAATTATCTTAATCCTATATTTCAAATTAATTTCCGTTTTTTAAAAGAAAGTAGTAAATTACGTCAGTGGTATATCATGCGCGTGATATAGTTTGGACCCCAAATTGTATCTGAATGCAATCGTGGCGATGTTGTTTTCTTGCCAAGAATTAAATTAGCTACCAATGACGTGAATCTACCATTCGTTCTCAACCGTCGCCAGTTCCTGTTAATTCCAGCTTACACGATGTCTATCAACAAATCGCAGGTGCAAACTTTCGATCATGTTGGAATTTACCTCGATGAGCCTGTCTTTTCACATGGATAGCTCCATGTTGCACTTTCAAGGTCTAGGATTCCCAATCACGTTAAAATTTACACAAAGACATCTGAAGTACAAGGAAAATTATTGAACAACGAAAAATACTTCACACGAAATGTTGTTTACCAAGAGGTTTTTTGAATAAAGAAATATTTAAATAATACGCAAATAAAAAAATATTTTCTGTCATAAAACATATGTTTATTTTATTTGTTTTCAATCAATGTTAAACATTTCCCTCGCATATATATCTATTAAAACACATCAAATTTGAAGGGAAATCTCTCGAATGAAGAGGCAATTTGCACCCGTCAAACCATGACGGGAGATTTTCTAGTTATGTAATAAAATCTAATTAGAGAATGTGTCAAAGTTAACGAATAGAAAATTTAGAATCTTGTAATAAACAATTCTAATTTTCCTGGGATGTATTTAAAACTATACGCAATTAAAATAATATTTGAAATTTTATCAACTAAATTTGAAAGCTGGGAAAAATATGTAAACTTGCTCGAATAATATTTTGCCTTTTTAACGCTAATTCTGTATCTTACATTTCGGTACTTTTCTTTAATAAATATGTCAAAATATCGTCAATACAATATAGTAAACGAAGGCCCAATAATGAAGAATTTATGATAAACTGCAGGAGAAATCTGAAACCTAGATAAAAATAAAAGAATCTGATAAATGTCTGCGACTTTTTTTATGTCTACCGCAATACATAATGCATTAGATATATAGAAATAAATTTTATTCCACAAATACTGTTTATGTCTGAATCTTTGAAAATTTAGAAGCAACTAGAAGACATTGCTTTTTATACTTCATCCATAAAGTAGACATTCAAGTTATTTCATACACTAACTAAATGAATTTATGTTACAGAAGAAATCATTGTATTGAATGCCAGACAGCAATTTTGGGCATTAGACTCAGGAAATATATTTCTAGGAACAAAAATGGCAATTTCAAAAGAAACAGTCAAGCTTCGTTTATCTGAATTGCATCAAATTACTAGATAGGAACTTTTGTTGGATGAAAAATCTATATTAATACAGTAGAACCCCGGTAATACGAACTATTTGGGACCGGTGCCTGTTCGGATTATAAAAAATTCAGATTACCCGAAATTCCGATAAAAATAGAAAAGCAAAAGATGTGTGCTAAAAACATGTAAGTTGTAATTACTCAGTACTACTATCTCTTGAATTCTTTTATTCAAAAGAAATAGAAAGAGAATATGTCTCCCCTTTTCATTAGAATAATGGATGTGCGCTGTATGAAGTGACCTTATCTTACGGCGAACTCAAAAAGAGATTCATTCCGTTGTTTTTAGTATGTATATTTAAATCTTTTCAGGTAATCTTTTCAATTACATATAATTTTCGAAAATAAAATTGGTTCGGATTAACCGGAATTTCGGATTAGTGGGGTTCCACTGTATAAGATTTTACGAAGAAGTAATTATAAAAGAGGAACTGAAGATTAATGAAATTACCTTTTAAATATGTTTCCATGCTGGGACAAACACAGTGCATTGAATCAACTTCTTTACAAGATTGTGCACCCTAGATATTAAATGGTGAATGGAAAATTTGTTGCATTAAAGTTTAAGAATTATGGATAATTAGAGATATATTCCTCACTACTGGCCACCACGCTTTCCTGGCCAAAATCTATGAGATTTCTGGTTATATAAGACCTTAACCAGATCTTACCTTAATTATGTGGCATATAATAGAGAAATAACAACATTAGCAAAACTGAAAGGCAGTATCACGCTATATACATACACTTGTCTAGCATGCAAGCATGCAGACTCCACATTAGCCAAATCCATGCGGATGACAAGAGAGGAAGCTGAGAAGAAGTCCACCCAATATAAGGGCACACAAGGGCCCCACAGGTTACAAAAAGCCCAAGTATAAGAGTGAAATATCAACTAAAAAACTAATATAACAATAATGTAAATTAAAATTTCTCTAAAGTACCATAAAAAGTTTAACAAAATGACACACATGAGAGAAATTAACAAATAAAATAAAATACAACCTACAATTCTTGTACTCGAAAATAATTCAGGAACCTAGTAAAATAGTATTAAGTAGAATTATCTGAACAAAGAAATTTGCAATAAGTAAAAGAATAAGTAAAAGTAAACCTTTCTAATCCGAATCAAAGAATTTTTAAACTGATGAGAAATAAAATAAAACATAAATCTATATAGGTAAAATAAAGATGAATATAAATAATAAATATAAGTCCATAAAAAAGTCTAAATACATAACTAAATAATCTGTTGGCGCCAAATGTCCTCCCGCTGGTGTGGCTCAGAAGTTTGGACGCGGTTTGTCAGCTCAGGTATCGTTCTAGTCATCTTCAAAATCACGAGCTACGTCTCAAAATAGCCCGCGTGTTGCTGCAAATCGGGATGTAAATATAACTAAAAAGCTGTTTCGCGTCTTTGTTACGCAGTCGCTACCAAACGCGTTGTTCGAATTTGGCCTGAATGTTACTTGAAGTCATTAAAAACGACGAATGTGTAAGGATTTTTATTATTTTTAAAAATTCCTCTTCAGGGTGATGACCTGGGGACCTCGGTGATCTAGTGGTAGGTTTTCGGTTTCGGGGCCGGAGGGTTCCAGTTAGAAACACGATTCCACTGAAGATCCTCCGTGTATGTGGGCCTGCTACAAGTTAAATCTTACTTAGGGGACCAAACGTCCTCTCTCTGGTGCGGTGTGGAAGCTTGGAGACAGGGTGCCAGCTGTGTCGTCCTCGTCGTCTGACCGTCGTTCAGAATTACGTTCCAAACTTTCCCTCGCTTTGCTTCAAAACGGGAGGTTAATATAATTAAACTGAATATGATGGCCATTTAATCGTTCTATTTCATACACTGTTCAGCGGGCCGCGGTGCCCTTTTGCCTGTTGCACGTTAAATCATACGTAGTGGTCAAACGTCCTCCCGTTGGTGTGGCGTAGAAGTTTGGAGAGGGGGGTGCCAGCTCAGGTGTCGTCCTCGTCATCTGACAGAGGTTCAAAATTACGAGGTCCCAAAATAGCCCTCGTGTTGCTTCAAAAACGGGACGTTAATAAAACTAAACTTCATACATTGTTCTGTTTTTTTTCAACCATTCTAACCAAACGGTAATTCATTTATAATGGCTCCAAAAATACCGATATTAGCAAATTACATTTAATTGTAAATTTGATAATATATTTATAAAAGCAGATATCTAATTACAATTTTATTAATATTTATAAAAGGAGACATTTAATGAAATATAATGTGTGAAAAGATTAGATATGAAATACTGATAAAAGCAGAGACTTGTGTAAATATTTCGCATTCGAAATAAAATGGCTAAACCTTTAAAGACTGCTATGATAAGCAGATGTTAGATTTTTTAGTTAGGTTTATTTTTCACAGAATTATTAGTTTTTAATATAATTAATAATATTAAAAAGAATATGTATCATAATAAGCATATATTGTAAACAGAAATAAATACATAAATTTAGAAATAAACCAGACTTAGTTCTTGTAAAATAAATCAAACAACGTTTTCAACTAAAATCTAGTTATTTCTTTTAACAAGTAAAAGCAAAATTAGGAAGGAACGAAAGCGCAGTGAAAATAATTGGATTACAGATTGGGTAAATATCCATTCAAGCTACAACACACAGTGTTTGTAAAATCAATAAATGTATGGAAGAGCTGGAACTTCAAAACAAACAAAACACCGTTCGCATATAAAGTATTTTGGATAAACTTGTATAAGAGCTATTGGCTTTAAAGCAACGCGTCTTCTATGTTAAGTAGATCGCAGATGAGAAAATTGAAAGCTAGGATAGGAATTCTTGTGTAACATAACTTAAGCTACATAGAAAACCAAACAACTTATTGTTTATTTTTAAAATCTCTTTTAAGATAGAAAATATCAGCGAAGTAGTTTATCGAAGAAATAATTCAAATACTTTTAAATTTATGAATAGCAAATGTTCATAGTTCTGAATTAAGTGAATAAATATTGGGGATGAAATTGTACAAGTGATTTTGAAAAGTAAGATACATGCATTATGCTGTAATCGAAAAATATGGGAAAAAAGCAGAAAGTATTATGCAAATCTCTTTTATAAGTATTGAAATTTGCAAATAATTTTAAAATGCAGACTTTCGGACAGATACTTTTTTATTTTCTGGTATCTGATGTAAAGAGAAATTATTGTAATCGCCAAAATATTCGAATTGATAAAAAGGTTTTGTTGTAATGCCATTTCCCAGACCATCCTGATTCTAGAAAAAAATATTTTAACACGTTAAGCGCCGCACTGATTGCGAAAATCTCATCTGTGGGACCAATTTTTGTTTTCTCAGGATTTTTGTTTAAATGTCTTTTTATGATTATCCTCTTGTTGATTTACAAGGGTTGGAAACTTAATAGTGGCAATCATACTATTACAGTAGATACAGCACTGGTACTAACTTGAAACACTTAAAATTCCTCGAAGTGGTAACTAACATTGCATACAGCTTGTTTCCAGAGATGTGAAAGTCGTAGAATCTCTGAATCAGTATCAGTTCTGTTGATGGTTATGACGGAGCAGTCTATCACTTTAAGAATCTCTAGAAAAGTTCGGTAGCGAATGCCACGAAACGTTTCATTCTTCTTTGAAATCAAATCACAATCAAGCGAGCTTATACCCGGGTAGAGCAAAACTCTAGGCCATGAAGCAAAAATCAGTCGCGGGTTGTTATCGTGCTGCTCCAAAGAATCTAAAAACGATAGACTGCTCTATGAGAACCACCGGCAGAATTAATACTGCTTCAGGTATTCTACGACTCCCGCATCGATGGAAACAAGTGGTGCAGAACGCCAGTCACTGTATCGATTAACTGCAAACGTTTCAAGCTAATGCCAAAGTTGTATGGGCTGTGATTGTATGTAAAATCACTCTCGGGTTGTTATCGTAATGCTACAAAGATTCTTAAAATGATAGACAGCTCTATGCTAACCACCAGCAGAATTGGTACTGCTTCAGGTGTGCTA
>BGPR01000010.1:3564070-3597147 GCA_013235015.1 Araneus ventricosus | reverse complement strand
TCACTCTCGGGTTGTTATCGTACTGCTACAAAGATTCTTAAAATGATAGACCGCTCTATGCTAACCACCAGAAGAATTGGTACTGCTTCAGGTGTGCTAAGACTTCCGCATCGCTGGAAACAAGTGGTGCAGAACGCCAGTGATTACACCGATGAACTGTAAACCTTTGAAGCTAGTGCCAGTGTTGTATGGGCTGCAATTGTATGATTGCCATTATTAAGTTTCCAACTCTTGTATGCACAGTTTTTACTCTATGTCTATTTTCTAATTTTTTTCGGGCACACGGGTGGTCACGTGGTTCTATCAAGTAACTTTTTATGTGGGGACGAAGTGACAGCATCAAGGGATGATGTGCCTTGAAATTGAATAATCGGCTAGCATATGCAAAACCTATATAAAACGTGACCACTGGTGAGCACACGGCGCTAAAACAACAAATGGAAAATGCCCACCGGGAGTCACACGGTTCGAATGAAGGAAGTGAAAATGACTACCGGTGGGCACATGTTACGCTACATGTTAAATTATGTCTGTCTGTCAATGAACAAAATTACGAAAAATCATAACAAGATAGGTGGGTGCAGTTGGGTATGCGGTCTTTGCATCTCAATTTTTGAAGAAATTCATTGAAATAAAGTTTGTCTACTTGTACGGCATTGAATATATGAACACAAGAACTCAAACTACAGTGAGATATATAATTGAAATCTGGCGTTTGGTTTTAGACATGATGTTTACAACTAAAATGCAAACGTTTGTCTGAATTTGGACTAAACCCATGAGCTTAAAAAACACAAAACACTCGATGAATGATGTTCTGTACATAACTTGAAACCAACATTTTAAACATAAATTAAATTTCGGACTCAGTCTTCAAACGGAAAGATGTCTATAATGCACACTCGTTTCTCTTCACGAATTTAAAAACAAAATACCCCCCATCGTGTCAGTACGCAAGAAAATCAAGGAGAGAACATTCCTGCTGGTTTTCAGTTGAAGGGGCCTATAATATTATATAGGACTATCCTATAATATTATATAGGGAGAGTCTTATGATCCCTTTTTATGCCCTGGAATGAACGTTTTTCTCTTCTATAAGAATGGAAAAGTGTTTGCATTTGATAAATGAAATATATCCTTTATCCTTTCTTAAGCAGTGTTTCATTTAACAGACTCATACAGTAAAGTAACCATAAGCAGTGTTTTACGGCTGCTTCGCTAAAAGTGATCAAAGCTAAATTAAAATTAATTCATTTTTAGCAATAAATTTCAATTCTAGATTAAGCCTAGAATGTTGAATTCATTTGTTCATAAAACACTCCCGCCAATTTTCTCGCTTTCTTCCACATACAAATGACACTTATAGCATATGATCAAAAATGCTTGCATACGCAGAATATGTTTCTAGGAGTTTCGATTGGAATCGACAGTAATTTTAATGAAAAAAGTTTTTTTAAAACACACTTTTATTAGTAAAAAGTAGATTTTTTAAATTTAATTATTTTTTCTGCTCTTTATTTTTTATTTTTTAATTTATTATTATAAATATTTTGGAAAATGGAGGTAATTTTCACTCTCTTCGTGGTGATATACAATCACATTTTAATTAAATTAATTGATTAACTGATAATAAAGTTCTGAGAATGTTGAAATAAAATATTGTCATCGGAAATACATAAGTGTAAAATTTCGAAACTAGGGCATATCAGGAAGTGAGTGCAAAACTGATTACGAAATTCCATTATTACAGACATGAATCAAATCAAGTTAAATAAAAATGTATAAAAACTATTTAAAAGTACCCTTCCACTTTTGTAGTTTTATTTTTTTTCAGAAACGATTATCGAAAGGAACATGAACTTTAAACCATCTTCAAGCGAAAAAAGAGCATATTTATTTACTGATTCCAGTTTGGCGTGCTACTTTTCCTATAAAATCCACGATTGATAGAAATAAATCACATTTTAAATCACAGTGACGATAATGCGCACGCAAAAAATATATTTAATATTTCCAATGGGCGGAATAGCAACGCCATAGTATCTAAAAGCAATATTTAGGCCGCGAGTACTTTTTATGATTACAATAGTTTGTAAACTTTGGTCAACATAAAGTAAAATTCTCATCAATTTTCAACTACTCTGAAGTCTTCTTCTGAAGTCTTTTAAAAACATTTTAATTACGAGTAACTTTTTTTTCAACCTCCGATGGACTAGAACAAAAGTTAAGAATAGTGAGCAAAATTAATTTATTACCAAAAGTTATATTCAAACATGGATTCTTTTCGACATAATCGCAGCGAAGATTCAGGCATTTGCCATATCGGTTGACCAAGTTTCCGATCCCAGAGAACGAGAGATGGACCTTAACGTTACTTTGAATCTCCTCATTTTTCTAGAAGTTTTGGCCTCCTAGCCAATTCTTCAATTCAGGGAAGAGATGAAAATCACTCATCGCTAAGTCGGGAATGCACGCTGGGTGAACAGACATTCCCCGTTTGAACTGCTCCAGAGGCTGCTGGTTCCAACAGCAGTGTGACGGAGGGCGCTGTCATGAATGAGGACAACTCCAGAAGTCATAATGGCTCTTAGGCGTTATAAAGTCTGACAAGAAACAGATGGACTGATCACTTTCTATAAACCAACCTTTTGCTTTAAGAAAGCGAATGACAATACACATCTCGCACTTGGCTGGAGGATCAATTCTACCAGCAATGTTTACGTGCCGACAGTTCAGCTCAAACTGGCCAATTGGTGTCGGCAATAGTTGAAATTATGTTTAAGACATGCGCAGTCGCCCACCGCGCTTCTCCACCTCCTACCACTTGTCTGTCTGTTTAGCGGCTCGATAGGAGGTTGAGAAAAAACAGCCCTCGTATATTACTGCATACTACTTTATTCTAATCAATATTTCCTTTGTCTAATAAAATTATAATTCAAACGGTAGGAAATTTTTGACGACTTTTCGTTTTTATCTCCAAAGAAATAGATTCCTCTTATCTAAAACTGAAAATTCATGCTTGTCACTGGATGTGATACCTTCTTCTAAAAATGTGTTTGTTTATTTAATTCTCTCTCGTGGAATATCTTGAATATATAAGTACTTTATGAAAAAAAAGTTTGAATTCACGTCTTAGCGGCGAATCTATTTTCCCTAGACTTCTACAGAACTCGGGAATAAACTAGGATTTATGAAGTAAATTGTATTCTTATATTATATCTGATGCATTATTTATCGCGCCAGACATAAGCTGTAGACATTTATCAGAATCTTCCATCTTTCTTGATATTTTTACTTTGATACGTATTTAAATTTACACTTTCTGCAGTTTAGTATTAATCTTTGTTGTGCTTTTATAAATATTCTATATTTGTACTTATTTATTAGATAAAGATACATAAATAAAAGATAAAACATAAATTTTAAGGAAGCAATAGTTTTTGAAAGCTTTTACACATTTTCTTAGGAAGAGGAAGGTAGAATTTTAAACACTGTTTTTAAAGCCTATAATTTTAACTTATTCAGGAATAGTTAAAGCTAATTATTTAATGACAATAGATTTTTTACCTTGTTTATTTAGATATAGTAATATAAATCCATAATAATTAATTTTTAATTTGTTTCAAAACTTAAATTTAGTGACTGCTTATCAGACTTTACTTGTTTTTGAATAAATATTTTCGAAATAATTAAATTTCAGCGAATTGATATCGCCTGATGTAATTTAAGCAGAGCTAAGTCAAGATGGAGGAGCCAAGCTGACGCATTGATTCATTATATCTACAAAGAACAAATCAACTATTATCTTGAATTTATGAACATGAGTGCATATTCAAGGAACTTTTTGCAGAGAACAAGAGCTTCCATATTACTTTCCAAACCAGCGGGAGTGGTCTCCCCTAAACTTTCTAGTATACTTTCTAAGTGGAGATTCGTCAAAATCTCGAGTTCGAATTTTTTTGACGATTACAATACTTTCTCTCTGTATACTTCGTAAACAAACAAACAAACCTGAAATCAAACATCTGTTGCCACGTTTCAAAAAAATATTACTTTGAAGCAGGTGCGATAAAATAGGCAATGCTAAATATCAAATAATCAATACTAAAGCGAAAATTCTGCTTTGGAATTGAATTCCCAAGAAAACAATTTATACTACCACAACCGTAACAATTGCAAAAGTGTGTAAATAAAAGATTTGCTTAAATAATGAGATCGGTTTGAATTTTATTTACAACAATAAAAAAATTGTTACAATTTATGTTTGAAAACATTATTTATTGTTGTAAATAAAATTTACAACAATAAGAGATTGCTACCAGTACTTTGCGCATAAGAATCGGATTAAAAGAAATTGAATATACAATTTGAACCCCTTTTTCGACGGATTTGGCGGATATATATATTTATACGGACCTACATTCATGACGATAAAACTGTGTACCAAATTTTATCCATCTAGCTATTCAAGTTTTTGAGTTATAGCGTTCACATGACCGCGGACATACAGATAGACAGACTTCCCGTTGACGGATTTTGTCCAAAATTTGATAGAAACCTGCAAATTATGTTTAAAGACCACATACCAAATTTCATCCCCGTAGCTTTAATAGTTTTCGAGTTATCGTGTTCACAGACACACAGACAGACATAATTCCAAAATTGTGTTTTTCGGACTCAGGGAGGTCTAAAAGGTGGAGATTTGTCAAAATCTCGAGTTCAAATTTTTTGACGATTACAACACTTTCTCTTTGTATACTTCGAATACGAGAAAGTAAAAATGAGGATTAGGAAAAAGGTTTTTTTTTATCTATGAAAAATGTTGTGCCTATAAGCATTAACTTCTATAAATAACATAAAGTTTGTTTTGAATTATTAATGAAAGTAATTATTAAAAAATTCAATTAAATTATTTTTAAAGTTTTATGATATGATATTAATCATCACAATTTCTTAAAAATTATTTCAATAATGAATTCAAGAATATTCTTCCCGTTTCCTTATATTTAGTTGAAATCTATTTCTAAGTTCAAGAGTGAGGGATAGTAATGTACGTTTTATTAATAAGGCAATTACTATGCAAAGCTGTTCATGCATGTCAAGAGGTCGTTTATGTACGTAATGAGGAAAAATGGACTATTTTAATTCACAGATCCTTCAAATATAAATTTAAGAATAATGCCATAATCATAATATAAATTTATGAATAATTCATAATAATACCATAGATTGGTTGGAAGGAAGTAAACTACATTCAGCATGAATAGGAAATAACTGATGTTGAAATTTCTTCGAGTGAACATAAGAAATAAATTGAAGTTATATGACATACATACATATAACATACATAAGTGAATTTATATAACTTACAATTCTAAGAAATGATATGAATTCTCTGAAACGTAAAATATGTAAGCGTCTATGGAATTCTCGGAGTCTGTAAAACATAAAGTAAAACACATTCTAACCTTCATAATATGGCACTACTGTTTTCTATTATCCACAAAAACCTTTTTTTTATTGAAGAAATCGCTTTCAGTTTATCATCACGCTTCTTCTTAGAATTCATTCAAAACATGTTTTTAAACACTTTGATTTAACTTGGTTTGTATTTTTGTTCGTAAAGTTAGAATTTCCTAACCGATTTTTCACTCATTTGCCTGTCTGCTAGAATTTTGAAATGTTACGCACTTGTATGTTCTCGATGATAATTAGAAAATAATTATCATTTAATCGATTAATTTAATTTTATATTATTCCATACCGATGGCACTGCCTAGTGAATTTGAGAAAAAAATATTTCAAGTTTCTACAATATTTATAACAATGAATTGGAAACTAGGAAATAGAAAATTTTAAAATTCAAGAAACACAGTTTTTAGTACACTAACGAAAGTGTATTTTTAACTTAACATTTTCATCTTGAAAAGAAATGCATTTTTTTTAGGATTGAAAATAATTCTTTGTTAAAATTATTAATATCGGTTCTGGTTTATTGATTTTGTTCAAATCTGCTTTCTGTATTACTGCAATAATAAATTTAATGTAATCTATTTTTCTAACTTCAATGAATGAAGCATTCATAACATATTTCAAGTATTAGCTTTTGGGCTAATCGGTGGGCTCGAAAAGAAAATTTCATTTTTTTATTTCATGTCATAATTCCTTCTATCAATTTTCCCATGCATGTGCAACTTGTCATTATTTTACTAATTTCTTAATATCTTTTGATGAGAAGACGGCTATTGCAAACATCACTACTGAATGATTCTTTAGAATATTGCCTTGCACATTTGATTCGAATCTGATTCACTTCTCGTCATAGTTTAAAGAAATTGTATTCTTAAGTTATATCTTATGCTCCCTAATTTTTGCATGCATTTTTTACGTATGCTGCAATCACCTCCTCGGTGTGTGTTCGGAGTCGTATTGGTCCAGCTGAGATTGCAGAAACAAACGATTGTGGCTAGTTCTGAGAAGCCGCTAAAAAAAGTTACATATTGTATGTTATGATTGGTTCCGAATGTCATCGTCAAGAGGTTTTGTTGGTAGAAGAAGAAACTGCGAAGCAAATAAAGAAGTGACGTCATGTATTAGACTTGTAGCGACCTGTGGATTCGAATCTCGCTGAGGTTATTTGTCAACTGTCTGCCTGTAGCAGTTATTTTATTATATAGGGTGCCCACTAAAGTCCCTTACCACCCTTTTAACCACCGAATGGCTGCAGCTATCTTCGTAAGAGTGGTGTATAGGCATGGTAAAGTGTCTATGCGCTATTGGATGAAACAACTTACAGCGCCACCTGGCGGAAAACGGTGGAGTTAGCGTTATTATCTCGAAATAGAGGAAAAAAGTGAATCACAAAGTTGTAGAGCATCATCGATTTAGTACAGAAAGACACCTTATGGTATGAATACTAAAAACAGAACTCTTAAAATGCACATCTGTTTTTCTGTGGCTTCCGAAACTGTGATATCACGGAACTTGAACGAAAGGAGAAAAGATTATCTTTCGGACGAAAAACGAGTCTCCAACGTGGCAAGGGTCCAGATGTGCATTGTAGCTGACGGAGAGAAGTTTGAACATCGAAAATAAAAGTATCTTGTCATAATTATTTTTTCCCCTTTTCCTAAGAATGTCTTGTCACGTGTCAGTGTAGAAAATCGCGAACAAACAAATACGTATTTTAAGCGTTCTGTTCCAAGCATTTACGTCCACAAGGTATCTTTTTGTACTAAATAGATAATGCTCTACAACTTTGTAATTTACTTTTTTCCTCTACCTCATACCGTTTTAGAGATAATAACGGTAACTCTACCGTTTTCCACCAGGTGCCGCTGTAAGTTGTTTCACCCAGTATCTCATTGTCACTTTACCATGTTTAATAGCTGCAGCCATTCGGTAATTAAATGGGTGGTAAGGGACTTTAGTGGGTACCCTGTACGTAAATATTCACGTACTAACTATAACTATATATTCATGTTCGCATGTATATAAGCACCAACATCAATGTCATAATCAGTGTCAGTCTCTACACTAACAATAGCAGCTGTTATAGAAAAAACTTGTTTATTAAATCTCTGCAGTTATGGTCTACTACAACCCCCTACAGAGTCATATAAAACACCTGTATGATTCTGCGTTATCATCACGAGAAGTGGTGATCGTCTGCTTGTAATTTATTGATGCCATTCCTTATTTAGTATATAGAAAAATGCTATATTTTGAAATAAATTATTATATTTTTGCTTAAAAAGCTCGGCCAGACTTTCTTCTTGCTTAAACACACCCCTTGGCTTACAGTTTTGCATCTTTTATTAGCTCTAGAAAAACTTTCTTTTTAATTCCCAATAACACTTATTAACAAAATCACTATATATTTGACTCATTTTTATCAATTAGACTCGTTTATTTGAGTTTTTAATTCCCTTTATAGCTTGCTCCCTACTCTCTCAAAGTAAAAAGCTGAAGTAGCTTGCGGCATTTCAAAGCTTTGAACAAAAAAAAGTCTTTCAAAATTTAATCATTTCGAAGACTTTTGCTTGATTAAAATTTAACTATGAAAGGTAGTTTAATTTAATGCTGACATACTAAAAGAAGTATACTATGAGTTTAAAATTTTTCAATTTTCCAGTTTCTTGGAAATCTCCTGGGGCAATACGTCCCAATCGTATAGTCGACTGGGATTATTTTTCCCAATCGTCTAGAATATTGTAATAATAACAATAAGCATATGGATAAATAATAAGATTAAATAAAAAGCACCTTATTATTTATTCTCACAGTACAAGTTAAGTATGATTTGGTGCAAAGCATCCTTTACAAAGTGCAACCTACACATTTGACGTATCGGAAATGTCCTTGTTTCCATCTTTCTTGATGAACAGTGGCAACATCGTTTCCCACATCCAACAAAGTTTTACGTTTTATTGATGGGCGACCGTTCTTTAGTAAACTCGCACGGTAATGAAATCTAATCTCTGGGATGTATATACCCATTAAGGTCGAAAGGGTTAATGAACTACTAGCATCGAATGGCAACTTTTGAGCAGAGAGCCGAATCAGATTTCGATAAAAATTTTCTTTCGGCCCCACTACTGCTCAACTGGGGAAGATCTGGTAAATGTTACAGTAAAATGTTGACATCTCCTGACGGGACTTAACATTGTCATTCTTTAGCTTGCCTGGAACTATTCGTCATGAACGGTACCGCAATGGGTTGTGACAGCATTCTCATGTATATTCAAGGTCTCAGAATGTGAGAAGTAAGACCATGTGCTTTTAGCAGTATACCTTCGTCAATGTGTTAACTATAAAAATTTAAATACTGAGCATTTTTGAATTTTTAAATTCCCTACTCATAAAAATTAGGATATATTTCAAAATGAATATGAAGCGATAAATAAAGAAGCATTCATTTTTTTAATTAGACAAGAATATTAGAAAAGTAAACGACAATTCAAAGAGAATTGTTCTATTACGCTTTGTCCGTCCAATGCCTTCTACAACATTTCTTGAGCTGAATTTGCCCTGGTGAAAGAGAGGCAGAGGAACTCACAAGAACTATTAGACAATCTGATCCTGTCCAGGTCCAACCACTGTTATTGAGTTTTAGTAGTCTTGGGTGACAATACATCCAACTGAACAATCAATGAGTGGCACTTTCGTTCAGTTTGAGACGCTTTTGTTTACCCCCAACAATACACTACATGATCAAAAGTACCCGGTCACTTTCTGATTTACGTATCTTTTTCAATTTTTCCAGAAAGGCTGGACGAACTGTACTTGAACTTCGACAACGTGAAGAATATGCTTAAACTCATATTTTACACGATGGCATTCAGGGAACGGACAAGAATTTGATGAAAAAGGAAATGATTTTGGCTCATTCCCGTTTCTTATAAAACTGATAATAATTTACAACTTTTATCAATGACTTTGTTTGCTGTGCATAATACTTATACGCATTTTCGTAAAAAAAATACACGTAGGTATATTCGGAGAGATATAAAGTTTTTTTAAAAAAAAATCATCCCAATCTTTCCTGCATGTTTTTGATTATGACATGCAGAGTTTTCAACAAAATTATACAAAACTTACAGATTACGTGACAATATGCCACTAAGCCTTATCAAAATAAGAAGTGAAATTTAAAAAGATGTGCAAATTCGAAAGTGTCCGGATACTTTTGATCTTAGAATGCATGCCGCTTAACGATAATTGAGTTTGCATGTCATTTACATAATCGAGCAACTTTATTTGACTTGTCTTTTGCTTTTCTAATATACTTGTTTAATAACAAAAATAAAATTCTTCTTTTTTCTAATACTTCGTATTCTTTATGAAATATCCCCTAATTTTTGTGAGCACTGTATTTTCGTTTGTGCTTTAAATTTCTTTAGTTCTTTAGCAGGTAAATTGAAAAACTTATTCTACAATATTTGATGTTCCATTCCGACTCTGAATTATAATTCTCTATTTGACAGAAATAAACAATATATTTACTTAGAATAGCAATAAAAGAATTTATTTCGAAGAGATATTCAGCATTTGTGTGCAAAGAAATGCACAAGAATAAAAATAACTTATGGAATTCCATACCATGAATATTTAAAATCCGTAAAAGGATAAAGATAGCATCAGTTTCAAAAATGATTCGAATGCAAGATTATTTCCATTGGGGCACCAAAAAACTATGCTAACGAATGTCAATTTCTCGTTTGTGCCGAATTAAAGAAATTCTGAATTGCATAAAACTTTTACTGAAAATGTTATTGGTCTTTTATTATTGTCATTATTATCAAATGGATAGTGATACTGCAGTGACTTTTTGTTATTCGATATTTAACTATATATTAAGAAATATATAATGAATAGACTCGTAAATTACGTTGAAGTAAAATAAAGCATTCTACCATTTCGTGATTAATTTTCAGTTTTTTAAAATCTTTCATATTGGCTTTCCACAGAGAGTTTTACTAGAAGAATATCTACGGACACTTTTGTATCATTTAAAAGCCTAAATATTTTGTAACATCTTGCCTTTTTCGATAGATATTTACATTTTTTTGTTTATAAGTGTAACATTTTAAGGTAATGAAATATTTATCTCTCTCTCTTTATTTTTCCAGTTTTACTGCAGAGCTGAAAAATTATTTATTAAATTCCTTGGTTTTATTTTTTGTAATGTTTGATATTTTCTCTGTTTCGATTGGAAACGAAATTTCGAAGAATTCATAAAGATCAAATTTACCTTCTAATTTGTTAAAATATATTAAATACATATATTATTTTTAAAACTTATTAAGAAAATAAATGTATTTAAGTGAAATGTATATAAAATAAATAAAAATAAATGTATATAAATAATGTCTAGGAGATATAGAGAGAAATTTATTTTTATATGTAACAAACTACTTTTGATTCAAATTCAGCAATTTAATGTTTTTTCCCCTGTTACTTTGTTCTTCATTTCTTTTTTATCATTATACCCGATGTTCTTAATAATTTCTATTGTAAGAGGAAGTCAACATTGTATCTTGAGGGGAATTATTTTTCTATACGCAACGAAAACTATCGATTATTTCGAAATTGTTGTTAATCCAAAAGTTAGGACAAATCATTTTCTTAGTAACATAAACCATACAAAGTGCAGGCATTGTTCAGGAAAGTTAAATGGGGCTATAAAGTGGTCTTCTCGGATCTAACACCGCTTGGTCTACCATAATTAGCCAAGTACACGGATAAAGAACTCAAAATAAAGGAGAAGAATGACATCTTCTTTTGTCCAAAGTGGCCAAATGTTTAAAATCCAATACAAGGTGGGAATGGGATAAGTTGTCTTCGTGGAGGAATTTTAGTAGAGATTGGCCCGCACTTGTGTGGAAATCCAAGATCCTTGGTTTTCCTCCAAGTGTTCTTGGAGGAAAACCAAGAAATGCTCCATCAGCTAGCCCGATAGCAGCCAGCATTTTCCTGCATTGGACCATCAATGTTTTTTAATAATGCTGGCTAATTAAACATTCAGATGATGAAACACATAACCTTTTCCCCCTGATTCGTATTTGTCAGCCATGTCATGTCTTATCCAAATATGCTTTAGGTTATGAAGGGCCATTTAGTGTCTCCAGAAGTGTTGGACCAAGCATTTGCTGAGAGTGTTCGTATTGAGATTCTTGAGCGCCATCTACTGCGCTAAAATAGTATCTCCGCGCATATATGACTATATCATTTCGATTTGTTACTTATCAGTCTGGATCATCGAGAAATTTTTACACGTTCTTCTGAAACATGTTGTGTAGACTTGATGTATATAAAATGAAAAGAAATTAAGTTATTAATTTTTTCACAAGGAATTTATCTCGTATACATATATATCCAGCTTAAAACTATGAGCAAATTTCTTAGAAATCGGGAGTTTTCTCCCTTCTACGTTCTCTTATACTTCCATAATATTGTCCATTTTGTGTTTAGCTTTGCCAAACAGTGAATTTTGGAACAACACCTTTTCCGTTGATAAATTGCATTCAAAATTAGATAAGATATACAATTTCGAAAATGCATTTCCAGTGAAAAAAGCATATTTCACTGGAAGAACAACAGGCTAAACTTCATCCATTTAACTTTTGCGTTTTTATATACACACGCACAGACAGACATTCCTCCCATTGACGAATTTGGTCTAAAATTTGGCAAAGATCTGCAAATTTAGAGTAAGGACAATATGCCGAATAGCCTTAATTTTGTAGAATGCCTTTCTGAGTTCTGGTGCTCACAAACATACGGACACGCAGTCTTCCCATTGATGGATTTTGTTCAAAATTTGATGCAGAACGACATGTATTGTGTGAAGACAACATGCCAAACTTAACCTATACATTTTGTTCCATTTTCGAGTTATTGTGCTCACATTCTTAGACAGAAAATTCTGAAAATCATTTTTAGGACACAGGGAGGTCTAAAACATGGAGATTTGTCAAAATCTCGAAGTTGAATTTTTCCCGATTACAATATTGTCTCTTCGAATTACGAAAAAGTAAAAGCATCAGGTCAACCCAATGACGCGCAATGTGAACTTCGCAAATGTTCTAATTGAAAGTTAGGAT
Organism: Araneus ventricosus; assembly: GCA_013235015.1. NCBI lineage: Eukaryota > Metazoa > Arthropoda > Arachnida > Araneae > Araneidae > Araneus > Araneus ventricosus. Next base: position 3,584,542 of record BGPR01000010.1, on the reverse strand, counting down.
GTCAAACAAATAAGTTTCGAAATTAGAATGGATTATTTATTTCTGGCTTATAAATATATTTGAGATTTCGTTCTAAATCTATATTTCAGCAGAAATTAGTCAATAAACCGAATTTGAAAAAATAAGAAGGGCGATTGCACGTTTATATACACACATGCAGAAAGATTGGGAATTTGGACCACCTGGAAAATTTTTAATGCACATCGTTGGATAATTAATTTTAATGAAATATAAGTTGTAGACATTTTTTATATTTCATATTTTCATATAACTTCAAGAAAATGTAAAAAATTGTGACAGTCCACTTAAATAGACTGACTGGTTGCTTAGGTTGGACTACTGGTTTTCCAAATTGAATCATCAATTTTTTTAAGGCAATTAAAGCAAAAGCATTTTTTGATTCTCAAATTCACACGAGCACCCAATGTATGAATCCAAATATGATATTTTATGGGCTAAATAATCACTTCTTCGTCCTTCTTTTCCTCACACGATACAAAACCATATAGACTTTTCGAACCAACGTTTGATGTCTTAAAATCCTTTTATTGTTTTTTAAATATTTTATTTATTTATTTATTTTTGCTTTGGCTTATTCCATTTCCAGTTTATGAGGACTACTAGTGATTATAACTTCTTTCTGTTCTATTCCTCAAGTTAAAGACAGCAGCGCTATTGTTAAAACAATCCAATTTAGGCAACTGCTTGCGGTCCAGTTTAAGTTACTTTTAGGCAACAACAAAAACAATGCCCTTAACCTTATCTTCAAACTATAGGGTGGTCATAAATTATTGGACGCATTTAAAAAATTAATTTAAAAAAAACTAATAATGTTATAACTACTTTTTTTTAAAATGAGAGCAAGCATTTGAACAAGTTTTTTTTCAGATTGGCAACGCGCCAAAACGGTGGTCTAGGTGGTCATAAACTATTGGACATCTCCCATTTTTGAAAGCCAATATCTGCGAAACTACAAAAAACTGAATAGTTTTCGAGATATTCAAGAAAAACTAAAAAAGAAACCGGAAAACCCGCATCGGTTCCTGCTGATGGGTAGCCATTGCGTATGGTAATCTCCCGCTGTTGAAAATTTAGAGCACCGTAATGCTAAACCACTTTTTTGAAGGAAAAAAAAACTATATTTGCTCTCTCATTTAAAAAAATGCAAGTGTAACATTATTAGTTTTTTTTAATTAATTTTTGAAATAGGTCCAATAGTTTATGACCACAGTGTATTATAATAAAATTACAGTCAATCATAGCCAAACAAGTTTCCTATCTGAGGATATAATAAACTATTTTTCTACCTGCTTTTAAACAGCGTAATGGCTATTAGTCTAATGTTAAAATATTTAATTGGTGATATCTAAATCTAAACGCTTGTTCTCTAACTGTTATCACGTAGTACTTTTCACTTAAAAATGATTTCATACACTATACTTTCATTGTTGCAACATGAATTGCCTATTTTACGGCATAAATATTCAATAGAATATAATTGAAGTTATAATACCCGTCCAATCTAGGCACCGGTCCAAATACCGCAATTCCTCCCTATATATACAGACTGGTGCTTAAATAATATGATTTATCGTAAAATCGAACAGTCATTAACTAAGGTAAATAACGCTATTTCATCGATTTTAACAACAGCACAGTATTTTTTTCTGTAAAAATTATTTTCCAATCATTTTTTCATACATACTAGAAAGATACTTAATGTTGAATGGCGAGTCTTCGTTTCATTTTTAATCTGAATTCGTTACTGATGAAAAAATATCAAATTTAGTCTTCGTTTCAATTTATTCATTTGTGGAGTAATAGAATCTGAAAGCTCAGGGATTCGGGATCAATTTTTATAATTTATTAATGTGTTTCATTTCTTTTTTTATAGATTTTTTAAGATGACATTTACTTTTCCTTTGTGTCGGATCTCTGAAACTATTCACAAATGTTGTACTGAGATGTGCGACTCGAAAGCTTGTTTTCTTTTTTGTGTACTATTTATTATTTCAGTTTACCAAGCAGTTTATTTGCTTAGAAATTATAATTATTGATCATTATTTCTAGCTTGTGATGAAAATTACTTCATTAAATAGTTTAGGACAGTAAACTGTCATAAAAGTAATGAGAACCAATACTGTCTTACGACATGGAAGCAAACTTCAATTTTTTTCTGCACATACAATAAAATTTTATTCGAAACGAAATAACGGATTTATTGGTAAATCGGAACAAATCGAATGAAAGATTTGTGTGATTATTACATTCATAAATATGCAAAATACAACTTTCAGAAGTGAACTTTAATACCCTCTCTTTTTACTCGACTTTATTCTTCACTATCTTTCCACAAATTCAAAAAAGAAACGAGTACTATCGTTTGCTGATACAAACTTCAGATTCTTTTGATTTCAGACGATAACATCACCAAGAGAGCAACTTCAAGTTATCGTCTGCTATAATCACGAGGAGAGAAAGAGAGAGAGAGGGGGAAGGAAAAAAGGCTCACCTCTCAAAGAATGATAAGATAAAAGTCGAAAGCAAAAACCTTTTGATAACGATCCACACAAAACAGAACTACAAAAAAGTTCTAAAAAAATCGTTTGGCATCTTTTTGGTTTTTATTTTTCGATGGCTCGTCTCACGTTCCAATATCGTCTTGATTTAGGGGGGAAGGATGAAAGTGGAGATTGCCAACCCTCCAATCATCTGTCACCATTTTTGTGGAGGGGTAGAGAAGGAGGGAACTTTTTTCCCCGCTCGCAACAACCCTTTTTTCGTAAGGTTTAAAAGGCGTTTCGAACTAACTCGTGTAAAGATTTCTTTTGCGGTACGTTTCGAATCGTAATTGAGCTCTGGTTCCACAAGTGGGTTTGAGGACTCTACAGAACTGCATTTTTGTCCTTTATATAAAGGATATTTGAAACTGACTCTCAGAAAGGAAATACATCTCTGATAAAACAAGAGTTTGTGGGAGAAAAGTTTATGAATTGGGCGCTTTGTGGTCTGCAATTTCACTGATCATTCCTACAGTAATAAATGAAAAGGGGTTATGTTGAAGAGGTCTTTCAAAATAGTTCTTTTGAAACCAAATTAAATAAAAGATTCAAACTAGAAATATGCCTAAGACTGCGAAACTTTTATTCCTTATCCATATCTAGCTAACTATATGAAGTAGTTTCAGTAAAATACTTTTACAGAAAAAAGTCTTTAATAATTTAATAGAAAACTTTTTTGTATCCCTAGTCACTGAAATAATGACTTGCAATAGCTATCAACAAAAAGGCTTCTAAACCATTTTGCAACATAATGCAGCTTGGTCTAAAGAATCAAACGAAGCATGTTGAGGATTTTTTAAATGATTGCAGATAAAGGTCGGAACTTTAGGATTAAAACAACTGTATTTGTTTATCAAAGATAGAAGAAATAAGGTTTAAGAATAGTAAAGCTGGACATTCATGAGGGGAAGGCTCGAGTCCATTTGGATCACTTTTCTAAAGACGGTTCCAATTTTCAGTTCATCCATTTAGGTGGGTCATTCAAGAGGGCTCCAAGAAGCACTATAGGTCGCTGCGATCCCCTCCTACTCCTCCTTCCGCCTTCAAAACAAGACCCCCACCCCACTTCCCCTCCCCATGGGTGGTTTTTGCTTTTGTGCGAGAGGCTCGCTGCCCTTCTCGAGGATCGTATTTCAGTTTTATGAATGAATGCGCCAAATGGAAAACGAACAATGTTGGATTTCCACACTTTTCGACCACAACAGTCGAGTTATCATCGGATATTCGCATTGACAACGGGTTTGGGGACGAAACGCTGCAAATAACGGTGTCCTCGTGAGTGTCCCACCTTAGGCGCAGTATAACGCCGGGTATCCGTTCCAGTGCGCTAACCGCGGTGCCCTCGGGGCAGAATCCAGTTTTCGGGACCGGAGGTTAGTGGGTTCGAGACTCGATTCCAAAGAAAATCCTTCATTGATGTGGGCTTGGTGCACGTTAAATCCAACAAAGGGCAAACATCCTCCCACTGGTTCTTGCGGAAGTTCAGAGAGGGGGTGGGCTAAGGCATCGTTGTCGGACCACGGTTCATAATTGTGAGGTCAGGCTCAAAACAGTCCTTCAGAAACCGGATATTAATGTAACTAAACTAAGCTAAACTAAACAGTTCTAGTGCCAGCCAATTATTTCACATATCAAAACAATTATTGAAATTTTGACTTTCAAATACAATTCTATTGTTTAGTAAGTAATTGATTCTTGATTTGTTAACAGAGTAAAATTGATTTATACCAGAGTGGATCTAAAATAAAAGAATAAAAAATTTACAATACTATCAAACACTATAGCCGTCCAATTTTGCAAAGAAAAGCATATGCAAAAACTAAAACTAAGCGGTAGCATGTGAAGTACTAAGAAGAAGTTTCTAGCTATATTACCATGGAGAACAGCAGCAGGTTAGTTGTTTTCTGTACAATGAAAATAACTTTGTTACCTGCATTCGTCCTTGATAGAATCAAACTGACTCTTTATTTATTGTAATTACTATGATTATTCCTGTTGTAACTAATTTATTCCAAAATTTGACTAAGTACAATATTTTAAATCTCTTGTTAAATTGTATCCAATTTACGTGTTTCTCACTGGTCCTCTTCAGCTTGATTGTCTGACTATTGCTTTTCACGCTTTGTGAAGAGACGTGCAGGAATGTTTCCCTTCCTCTTACGCGGTTCTGAGATAAAAGTTTTTTATAGTTGAAGAACAACATTTAAGATCTGAAGTCTTCAGTGGATCATTTGTTGTATTTAATACCAGTGTAATTTCATTCTCTCTTTTATTCTAATTAATTTTGCGTCCATATTTTCTTAATATTTTAACCTTATTTTTATTCCGGCGATCCAAATTATATTTCCCTTAATTTTGAGTGCTTTCGAGCCGGATCGAAAATGCACTAGCTGACATGCGAAAAAATATTACCCATTCCTAATAAAATATATTTAGGAATGATTGTATTTAAAAGTTTAATATAGCACAGTTGTCCTAGAAATGGGCTCCAGAAAGGCTCGTGCAAATTTCATATACCTACAGTTTACCCTCTTCTGAGCACTTTTTGTGAAAGACAAACGCATATATTTTCTATCATGCATTACATATAATACAAGCTCTTGTGAAACTTGGAGCTGTGCATTCTACAACACTAATATCAAGCTCGTCTATTCAGATAGAAATTCCAGAGAATATCCTCAACATAATATGCGGATTAACTTCTAGTCTGTAATTTTTAGAGCATAATTTACCATAATTGTAACATAACCGGTGTTAAGACATAATTTTTTTCCACAAAATTGTTATGCTTTTAAAATGAAAGCAAAGTCCAACATTTTGAATTTCTAAGACAACATTCCGAGAATTTAAATATTTGAGTATTATCTCTATTTTCCTTATGCCTTCAGAGCTTGGTTGTAATAAAATTCTGTTTAAATATTTGTAACCCCTGCGGAAGGATTTTTCAGAATGTGATATATTATTCAGAATGTGTGATTTCTGGTCAATAAATTATTAAAAGTTGAAAGGCTGAAAAGCAAATAATATTTTTTTAAATTGTGTGCATACTTCGAAATATTTTCTGGGATTTTCTTTATAAATGTTAATTTATTATTATTATTAATATTACTGATTTTCAAGTTATTATTTCATTTGAATTAAGTGGAAATTATTTTGCTTTCATTTTCAGCCTCCACTTACATAAAATAATGCTTTTTAACATGCAACCTGTCTGATAAACAAATATTGAAAATGTGTAAGCATGTTTAATATTTATGCCTGACAAAAGCATGACTGCAACTTATTTATTGTTATAACAGTGTATGATACCAGATAAGTGGCAACAGCCAGATGTTGATTACTCTGAATTTGATTTAAAAAAGAGAGACGAGACGAGTACGAGTACGGTTGAACGCAGTTCTACGCAGTTACGAAGTGTAATAGTTGTATTTTAAAGTTCTAATAAATGTTTGATTTGTCTAAAAGAAGTCTTATGAATGTCAATCAAGAAGCCAACAGAAATCAGAAGTGGGATTAATTAGAAACCTGTGAATGAAATTCTCATCGACAGTTAAGTAAGACGGAAGGATATTAAATCTCAAAGTACGTTACGAAATTGTTTTTTTTGTCGTTATTTGTAAATAAGACCGTAATAAAGTGCGAAAATGTCTATCTTCGCTGGAGCAAGAAGTGCGACTTAAAGATATTGGCTGAGGAGCTTGGAGAAACGGTCAATGACAGTCATAAATTGAAAGATTTGAAGAAGATGATTTTGGCGAGTAAAGAGTACGATGAAGAAAGCGCCAAGGAATAGTTGGATACGATAATCAATGAAAGAAAAGAAAGAGAAGAAAATGAAAATAGAAAAGAAGAAATTGCTGAACAGAAACGGCAAGAAGAAATTGCAGAACGGAAGCGAAGGGAAGAATACGAGGAACGGAAGCGAAAGGAAGAATACGAGGAACGGAAACGAAAGGATGAAATGGAATTTGAGCTGCAAAAAATACGCCTTGGAGCAGAAGGTAGGTCTTCAAATTCAAATTCCGTCGCCAATCAAAATGTAAACAGTACACAAATTAAGTCAAAGCTAGAGATTCATCATTTGATGCAAAAAATTAATTCCGACGAAATCAATATAAGTTTATATTTAATTATGTTTGAACGTCTGGTCAAACAAACTGAAATATTAGAAAACACTTGGGTAACTCATTTACTTGGCTTATTGCCGTATGACGTTGCGCAGTTAATCGCCGGAGAACCAGATGAGATTGCAAACGATTATAATGAAGTTAAAAAGATATTATTAAAACGGTATAAGTTAACGCCAAAAGTGTTTTATGCATAATAAGAATTTAGGAAGCACATGAAAAAACTTTGCTTATGAATTAAGAAGTTTTTTTTAATGAATGAGTGAATGGAGTTAAAGCAGATAGTTTTGAAAAGTTGAGCGACCTTATCATAACGGATCAGATAAAACGTGAAGTGTCTCAAGAAGTAAAAGATCACTTTATAGATGACTGGTCTAAGCTGAATTCGCCAGATGATTTAGTTGAAAAACTGGATGACTATGATACTTTGAGGTCTACTTTCAGCAGTAAAGAACCGCGTAAAGAATGGCATTACGACAAACAGAACTCCTTAGAAGATGATTCAGCTTTTACAACCAATGAAAGGAAAAAGCTGTACGGCATTACACATAACGAGAGGGGTGAACCAAAATGTTTCAACTGTTCTAAATTTCGGCACATTGTAAGGAACTGTTCGCTGTTAAAATCAGTTTTAACATTCCGAGAATATAGCGAAACGGACCATAAAGATATAAACTGTGTCGCCAAGGAAACGAACCATTCAAGTGATGAAAGCTTATCTGTTAGACGAGTTGGCGAGAATTCAGAAAAGAGTAATTCATTTTTGAAGAAAGCGGAAATTAATAATTGTGGTAACATGCAAGCTTTAATTGATACAGGAAGTTTGGGTTGTCTATTAATGATTTCAATTGCTCAGAAACTTAAACTAAAATTTGAACGTGCAGTCAATAAAATATACTTTTGGAAATAAAGTTTTGGAAATCAAAAGATGCCTGCATTAACGTCTACTGGGAGAATTACAGTTGATATTGAATTTGATAATGTAAAGGCCAAAAACATAAGCATATACGTTGTTCCTGACGATGCTCAGTCATTTGACCTTATCATCGGACGGACATGGCTTGATCTTTCTCATATCGCTTATACAAAAATGGGAAAAATATTTCATATTGGATACCTGGAAGATGAACTATTTAGAAACTTTCCGATTGGTGAAAAAATAAATCGAGTCTGTCTTAAACGTCCTGAAACATCTCAGTTAGAGAGTGAAAGTTTGCGGATTAAAGATTCTTCCCAGCAAAAGATGATAGGCAATTTGGCGAATGACCTTAAAATGGTAAAGAATAAACTACGACGTCTACAAGGAGATATTAAGAACTTTAAGGAAGATCGACACTCGTTGTTTCTTCAAATCCAGGAAAAGAATAAGAATGTTGAAAACTTGAAGAGCTACAACAATTCTTTAGTGAAAACGAATGCCTATTACGACAAAAAGAAGTCAGGCAAAGTATCGCTTCGTAAAGGGGAAATCGTGGCAGTTAGAAAAAATCCTAAGGCGGCAGATGAGACAACAAAAACTCAACCACGATACCGAGGACCCATGGTTGTCACAGAAATACTTCCTAGTGACACATACAGAATATCCCAACTAGAACCTAGTAATGATACCAGATAAGTGGCAACAGCCAGATGTTAACTACTTTGAATTTGATTTAAAAAAGAGAGACGAGACGAGTACGAGTACGGTTGAACGCAGTTACGAAATGTAATAGTTGTGTTTTAAATTTCTAATAAATGTTTGTTTTGTCTTAAAAGAAGTCTTATGAATGTCAATCAAGAAGCCAACAAATGTAACGCAAAAATAATCTATAGAAAACCGATGTACTGTTGGATTATTAGGGACTACTATACTGGTGAGTTTCATGCTGATAATTTTTCTTGTATAGCTAATTAAATTAACAAACGTGAAAATTTTTTATCCTTTTCATGCAAACAGTGCTCTGAGATTCATTTGAAGGATATTGAAATGGCCTAATTTGTGCCCGTTTTGGTGATAATCGTTATCCAAAATAAAGCTACGGGTAAGATAAAAAGGTACTAATTTGGAAGCCATTTTAGTTTGGTTTCATTTGAATTCGATTTACTAAAATAACTTTCAGCTTAGAAGCTACACGACAGCTATTTTGGGATGGCATTCGAAGGTTTGAATCGTGGTCAGATTGCAAAGACGAAACCACTCAGCAAACTTCCACTTTACTTCAAAGTAAGGACTATTGAAATATGACCAACTTACAACAGACTGTGATATTTCACTCTTTAGAACTAATGACACGAAATTTTAGAAAAATATATCTATTTGTAGTCCATGATACTAGACATGAAACACACTTCAGAAATTAGCACAGAACGTCGCAATGAGAAACCAGAACTCTTTCAAACCAACAAAAAAAAAACCCAGATATATCACCTCCTCCTTCGGAGGTCGAAATCCGTCTGAAGCGTGTTTACAAAAAGCAGCTTGTTTCCAACCCTTTGGAATATTACTCCAAACGTTCTCTCAATCAAAGTCAACAGTGGCCAAATATCACACAGACTCACATACATGGCGGATTTTCAGTGGTATAGGCCTCAAGCCTGCATCTTTCCAACCACAAGTGGAGACCTTTATCACCAGGACATGGCTGTCCCAGTCATTCTGGAGATATCTGACAACATTTTGGAATCTTTCATCAAGATAAGTGAAAATTCTTTCATAAAAAGTAGGTAACAGACATTTGATGAACTAAGGTTTATTTCAAGATATCCACTTGGAAAGAAAAGTCCCTTAAAAAGTACATAAAAGAGAACCTCGTATGACTTCACCAAACTTTTCAGGAGGTCTATGTCGGCTGATCTATGAGATTTCCGCAGAATGGCGCTGTGCCAATCTTATTAATTCATATCAGCCCATTTTCATTTTCATCCAGAAATAAAGCAAAGAAATTCACATGAAGTTTTATGTTGCGAATATCTCTGAAATAAGCAGAAAACGTGCTAAAAATGAATTACACGAGAAAATATCACAGAAATTTTATTGAATAATACATAACTATGTCAGAGTATTGTTCGAAACTATTCAGTTTCTAAGAACATTTCGTCGCTTAACAAGCAACATCACATATCAATTTTTTGATATTTCAAAGAGGTAGAAAACAACTCATTAGTTCGCAACCAATAACGAATATTTTTGAATGTTTTTAGCATCTAATATAAACATGAGACCACATGTTCCTACCAGATGTGAAAAAAAATTCAGAAATACTCGTCATTGGTTGAGAAAAATTGAGTATTTTCTTCCGCTTTGAAATAAAAAAAATTAAGATGGGTATTGTTGCTTGTTATTAAGCCACGATTTCTTCAATTTGATTAGAAATATAGGATTCTTTGACAATAGAAATCTATAATTTCAGTATGAAACTTATTTGAATACAATTATACAGTAATGAATAGAGATTTCAATAATGAAATGAGTTTTGTATTTTAATTTTGAATTCGGTGAAGTTTCTGGGAGACTCAGAAATTCTAACCGAACAATTCGAAAACCTACCATCATAATCTTCTATCGTCAAAATTAATTGTCTTTCTTGTCAATTTAGGCAAATAAATTTTATGTGACTTGAAAAAAATAATGAGCATTATCTGCATTTTATGTGACAGGCCCAATAATTTCTGATTATTGGTGAAACTCAGCCTTTTCCATAAATCATTTCAACAGACTATATTATATTATTCCAAGATATTACTTCCCGATCTCTACGTATAAAGTCAGAGTGACTATGTTTGAATTGCTGATTATGATAAGGAAACACAGATTCAAATAAAATCAACAAAATATATTTCACAATTACTTCATAATATATTTTGGAACCTTTGAAAATTTTTACAATAAGAACATAATTCTTCCTATGTTTTCAGATGCACTTTCCACTGGAACAAATGTACATCATGTTTTGTACATACGTTCTTCATTTAGTGTTGTCCAGGAAAATGCTATTTCACTATGTAGATTTTAATTCGCCTTATAAATAAATACATGTGTTCTACAAATCAAAAACTCATTTTCCTCCATTTTAGGGCATGGAATTGTAGAGATTAGATGGAGATACAGTAGGGGTGCTTAAGACAATTTTAATGAGCAACAAGAATATAATTACAAAATTCGATTATTTTGGTCTGCTATGTTTCGTTAAGTTTAAGATGTATCTTAACACATTTCGGGCGGATCACGAGTTTACTCTTGCAAGTTGGAAAGTAATTACACGCGAAAGCAGTAGTTATTTCGTGATCTGTCCATAACAGATGGCGCGATAATATAAATAAACTCGTTTTCCTTCTGCAATGTTTCATGTATTCCAAAATTGTCACGTGGATTCTTTCTTATGTATTAAGGACAAAAATTTAGGTATTGCTTATCTTTATTTTGAGCTTGTATTAAATTTCTAGTCGGTCAGCTATATGATAATGCCCTTTCTTTCGCTTTTCATGAATTTAGATAAATTCGAGTGGGAAATATTAGATTCTCCGTCTCACCCGTCAAAAGAAAAAATAAATAAAACACTCATGCCATCCCAAATTTAATTCAGCTGTTGGAGTCAAATTTAAAGTTTGAACATTTTCCAGCACAGTGAAAGTAAGATATCCCAGTAATTAAAAAATCTTAATATGTAATTTTAACAATCAATACCAATTTACAGTTTCTGTTTTAGTCGAAGTCAAGTAAAGGATTAGCAAGGAATTATCTATGAATACTGTTTCTTATTGTCTGTTTTGTTCTTACTATACGATTATTCACTTTAACCAAATATTGTAAAATTAGGAAGAGGCAAAATTCATGTTATTTAAAACATTTCATCATGCCACTTTTAAGAAAATAAATCTACCGAACCTCTTCGTCTTGTCCCTTAAAAACTTGTTACATCTTCTCCATAGAATGTTGGCAAGAAAGTAATATGAACTTCAATGGGCGCTCTACTGCGTTATTTTAACGATTAGCAAAGGCTGAACATTAACCTGTAATTCTTACTGGCTAATCCATTGCTGATTCTAAAACATTTCTCGATATTTACTGAATTTTACCAATTTCTGTGTGATCAGATCAGGGAAGTTTCGAAATTATTTCGAACGCCTTAATTTAATATTATTAGTGATGGATATTAAACTAAATTCTTTATCTCCTTCAGTAAGGTTGTTTTGGTTTATCTGCTCAAGAGCCATTCGTTGGCTATACTGTGCTAGACGAAATTCCATAATTATGCCTATTTAAAATAAATACATAAATCATGCATAAAACAACAGGAGTCTAAAAGGTTTGTGAAAATTATTCTAATATGTTGGCACAAATGATATTAAATCAACGAACATGGCTAAAAAATCAGTCCTAAATCAGAGTATAATATCCAATGGATTTTAAAAGTTGATGGTGTGGTCTATTACCAATCAGAGTAGAAGTGTGTATGAAGTTGTCTGAAAGAAACGCAAGCGTTGCGAATTGAGACTTCAGCAAGAACTGAATTGCATAATCCTATTCCTATCGTCTATGTCATCCTTCAGCCTACATCATCCTTCCTTAATGTAAGATCATTCACTTTTATCGTATATTGCAAAGCCAGGACGGGAATGTTCCAACTTATTTCGAGAATCTTAACGCGTCTCTTTTAATGATGGACATCAACCTAGATTCCTCGCCTCATTCTTCAAACGGAAAGTCAGAAAGGCAAGAAAAATAAAAAAAGAAAGAAATCTCCTCATGGTGTCCCAAAGTTAATTGAGCCGATGGTGTCCAATTTAGGGTTCGCAGCGCAGTTTCCCAGCGTCGCGAGGATGGGAAATCCATCTGCATTTTCGCTGTGAGCGGTGGTTTGAAAGATGGGCTTCATTTGAATTTGAAATTTCTGCTGAGCCCACCTCTCCCCATGAATCTCAAACGAGATGCGTTGGGAAAACCTATATTGCGTTCGCTGCTGCAAAGGAAGGGGTTGTTTTGATGGATTGGATCTACATTCTGCTGGAAGCCGAGTGGAAGACTTATTTTTACCAAGCTTTCCTCGGTGTCCACAAAAGTGTGAAGGTTAATAGTTCTCCCAGGAACTTGGAGAGACGTTCTCTGCTTGTAATCTTCACTGAGTTTGACATTTGTTGAAGGGAAATATTTTTCAAGTTATGATCGAAGGAGAATTCTATTTAAAGTTAAGTATTTTTAAAGGTAGGGTCTTTGTTCTGCTTCACAATTCTACCTGAAATGCTATTGAAGATGATAATAGTATATAACTGACAGTGCAGACATTTCAATGTTATAAGAAGGAAGTTATCGGTATTCTTGTAGGTAAATAAATATTCGTCGTTACTATAAACATTTGATAAAAAAGCCTTTTTAAAAGTTGGCTTATGAATGTCTGATTTACCAATTTGATCATCATTAAGTAATTTTTTTTAGAATTTATTAACCCTTACATAATTTACTTTTTTTGTATTTACTGCTTTGCTAATTTATATTTTTGAGTTTACCTTTAAAAAAAATTCAAAACTATTCATTTTCTAGTTTTAAAACATGTAAACGCTTTTTGTGACTTAATTATTTAAAGAAATCACATGTCCGAAAATTGCGCAGTCTTGAAGACTGCTTATTTTTAAAATACCTTTTTCGTAAAACGTTGTATCTGTAGAATGCTTAGTTCAATTTTATTTTTAAAAACTCACATATACAGGGAACTTGCAATTAAGCTGACACCAATCAGGGTCATCTGTAGCTTAATATAACAACAGGGATAGAACCAAACTTAGCAAAGGGACAAGTGATTGCATAGAGAGAAGGGCTTATTCATGTAACCGCAAAATAAATGTGACTCCAAACGTCTCTGATAAGGAGAAATGTAGAACTGTTCAATGAGAAAAGAAGTTGTAACGAACAATTAGTTAATAACAAAAACGAAAGCGCAGAGAAAATTTACACTTTGTTCAACACATTCACTTCAGAACAACCTCTATTAATATGAACACCTGTGTGATGTATGCTGGCTGTGAAGTTATGCCGCAACAGTTGCTGTTGCAATAGTTTTATGAGTGCTGTCGTTCCATTCCGCATAAAGGTTATCTGATTTGTGATTTTTGCAGTTAAATTTGCGCAGCTAGTCAATATATCCGGATACATCTGTATGTTAACCATCGTATAAAGTCAAATGGGGAACAACAGTAAATAAATTCTATAAGTAATTACCATTTTTGGATGAATTACCTCAAGATATGAATTTTATATAAATAAAATTAAATAAATGATTCTCACAAAAATAATACCAAAGGCCAACTTCTCAATAAATATAGAGTTTTCAAAATTTAACTTTTACAAGGAAAAGCATTTAATTCAGCTGACAAAAGCCTAAATCTTATTAGCTCCTTGATCAGTCTTAATTTTTCTTCTATAATTAATTCTCGAAAACAATATTAGTAGAGAACAAAATTAATACTATGAGATTTTTCGTTGAATTGCAATCATGGCTCTAGTAAAGTAAAGCGGAGGTACTTACTGCAGTTTCAAGTCTCCGTCATGCGTCATTTTCCGTCCGCCTCCTCATTTGCGTCTCTCCGGTCGAGTCCAGGCTGCTAGTCACCCCTTGCCAAGTGGTGAACCAAATTGCATGGCGTATTTGCCATATCTTTTAAGTTTTTTGGCTTTCTTCTGTTGTTGAATTTGGTACTTTTGGTTTATACACCCATTAGTCAAAATCTTGTAAGTTGAACTCATTTATCCCATCTGTGGCACAGGAGAACCTAACACAAACCTAAACTATTTTTCTTTCTCTGAAAGGAAGTGTAGATGGAGCTTATGACTCATGAATTTTTACGTCCTCTTACCATCCACGTCGTCTCGCAACCGACTTCATGGAATCTGAAACCTCAAATATCTTACAAACCAACTGAGTGATTTCAGATCCACGTATTTCATAGCAGACGAATAAACAACATCCTCTCGTCTCTATTATTTGTATAGATATATTGTCCTATTTTAAGTTTTAGAAAAATTTTGCGACGGATTTCACGATGGGAACTGTTGGTCAATTGCAAGGCCCTATTTACAATATCTTCGTTAACATTGAACTAAAATCTGGAAGAGATTAGCAGACATGAATGCAGTTGGAAAGTTAGCAACTCGATATTATATACAAGGAAAAACAGATTTTAATGGAATCAACTTATGCAGCCATGTATCTCATGGCCAATGGAGTTAACTCATATGGTATCACAGTCGTGTGGTTACGTCGTCGTGCTTGCCATCTGATATCCAACTGCAGATTATCTTAGTCTATGCTACGACGTCGATCAGTTTTCCTCCTGTGAGAATGCGCACTGGATTCCAAAATAAAATAATCATATTACGGCACACTTGACATGTATCACATGAGCATGATTAGGACCTATTTAATTTTGAAATACATTGAGCGTTTATAGTTGATGCTTGTAGTATTTCGCCACAGAACAGCGTGTAAGACAGCTCACAGGTCGACGTTAAATAGCATATGCAGTGACGGTTAGCACTTGATTGTGCTGTCACATAAATGGAGTCAATTCACGTGACGCAACAGTGACATGTCAAACGCCACTGTACGTGTATGTCGTCTAGCATCTAACTGCACGCTGCCTTACTTTATACTGTGACGCCACATCCTTTTTAAAAATATTAAATTACATGCTCGGTGACTTTTACCTCGAGATTGTGTCATCACATGAGTAGAGATATTTCAAGAGACCCAAGCTTTATAAAGCAAACGCCACCGCACATGCATGTGTCTAGCATCTAACTACACGTTGCCTTCTCTGTCTATGATATCTCCTCGTGTTTTCTCCTGTAAAATTAGAGATGTATTCTAAAATGAAATTAAAGCGGTGAATTGATAGATATCACTTGATCATGAATTGACTTCATAATTCATTCATACTCTAGAATATAATTAAAGTGCATCGAACACCAATCTTTCTAGATTTAGGATGTCTGGAGCGCAGTTTGAGATTCCCTGATCTATAGTGTATTAAATAAGCAAAGGAATATTCACAAGAATGATGGACAGCTCGCTACTACTTTAACCTTCCAGGGTAAAGCAGATTAGGTGAGTTTTCTTTTCCTGCAAAGAAATTTATTATTCCTCTTTTTATTTTCCGTTCGGTAGTCGTGTGTGTGCGAGAAAGATGGAAAGGCTGCGAAAATAATGGATCTGCTGCCAAGCCCATGGTGTGGAGGGGAACTGTTATCGAAACTTATCCGGGAAATTGGGGTCAAAAAATTTTCTCTGCCAGTTTAGGAGCCGAATCGATTTCCATTTCCGTCATCTTTCACTGGCTAACAGACCTGTCGAAAAAATTCCTGTATCAAACATGCCACACAAGAGGATCAAATAAGATTTCCTTTGAAATGTACACAAATAACCAACCAAGTGTTGCGAGGTCATGGACCGTTAAATGTAAGAAAGTATTGAAATTATTCTTTTCAAATCTGTAAATGGTTTGCAGATAACTGCGATATGCATCGTTCAAAGGCGAATCAGAGAGTGGGACTTCACAATATCTCGCAGCTATCTAAAAAGAATAATGCCAAAAGGGGAAATATTACTTTTAGGAAAATCTTTCTTTAAAAAACAATGAAATTAATGTCACTCTTTTCTTAGTCACATGCGAAGTACGCATTCGGAGAGTCAAATGGCTTCACATTGATGTGATATGAGAATTTTGAGTGTGGTACCCTTTTGAAATGCATCTTTGGCATAAAACTACTATTGGTACACCCTCAGAATTCCCCTCGTAATAAGTATGTTGATCCAAAACTGATCTAGATATGAAACTAATCAACCTCATGAGTTTAGCCTCTCTGCCATTGACTCTGAAATTATTGTATTTATAACCCAATTTTCCACATGAGCTTTCAACGCTCTTGCAATGATTTTTGTTATGCTAAAATTTGCTTTCCATCCTCTTTCAGTGAATGTTAATAATTTTTGTCCTCTACTTGTATGTTTTTACTTTTACAAGGCGTTTAATAAAGCCCTTTCTCATCCTTTAACCTTTAAGCGCTGATAGCTATTGCCATAAAAATAGTGCTCAGTTTAGTTAATTGCCAATGTATTATACGATTAGATTGCTTACAACACTCATTAGCATGAAAGTAAGACGTTTGCGAGACTATCTTAAAAACAACACGATGTATGGGAAAATAATAGATTACAAAGTTGTAGAGGAGAATCGATTTAATATGAAATCAACCTTGATCACATGATTGCTATGAAAAGAACGAATGTAATAGTCGTTTGCTTATTCACTATTTCAAACATAGAAGGGTGACGAAACGCATGGTAAACGAGCAACAATCTGTCATTAGGCGAATTTTAAGTTGGTGGCCAATTTGTTTCATCAGCCACATTAATGACTAAATTGTAGATTGTATATGACGTTCCAGGCTCTTTAGCATGTAAGGTACTAGCACAAACATCGGTTATATGGAAATGAAGGCCCTGTAAGAATAGTTTCCCGTTGAAGAATAGTTTCATACGTCTAATCTTTGACGGCGGCAGAAATTCGATGGGATGAATTTCAGTGAGCTTGGAGGCCACTCTATAGTATGAATATTTTCGATGAATTGGTATTTGAATATCTCGACAAAATACATTCCTATATGTACTGGATGATGAGAAGGATCAAAATCATGTTGAGACCAAGGATTCCGCAGCTGAAACATTGGCAAGCTGTTCAAAAGGTGAAATTCTCCTCTCTGAGACCTAATCTTGAAAGTCGCACATTACGAAACAATATTGCCCATAACTGTACAGCTTTTATTACTTTATACTCATTCCTTTATTATCTTTTAAAAAGAAGAAGGTATTTTGAAATAAATTTCCTCATTAAATTAAATTTCTGATTTAATTAACTATTATCCCGAACAAATTTCTGGAAAGATTTGCCACTTTTAATTGTATCTTCGAGGACAGTCTCTGGGAGAGAATACTTCCTGCAGACGATTTTGCGTTAAATATCCTCCCGACCGAATCGGCTTCCACGCATAGATTCCCATTAATATTCAAAAGGAGTTTTTATCGAATCTTTTCTTCCGAGAGAAGTGCTCTTAATGACCCCACCGCAGACGAAAGTCCCTTCCACGTGTTCTGTCCCGCGCTGACAACCCCCCTGCCGAAATGAATGATGATGCCCGAATGGAAAAGTTTTGAATTCGTGGCGAGCAAAAATTTCATTTAGTTGAAGAGAACTTCTAATTAAATAGGGAGAGGACTTCGTTTAAATTCTGTCTGCTTCTCTTTAAAGGGTCTGCAGAGTAAAATGAAACAAAGGAGGGGGATGTTGTGGAGTATTATGGGGTGTGTGGGATGACCATTCGAAGAAATTTATGAATAGCTGGTAGTAATCTACTTTATTATTTTCTTAAGTAGATTGAGAATGAAAGGCTTTGTGTAATTAAATAATGAAATTCTAACAAAAATTGGATTAGTAGTTTTTGTTTGAAATTTTGGCTTCAAAACACTAACAAAAATTATTAGTCAAACAATGAAGAACTTCTTTAAAAGATTAAAGCCGCTAAAAGAAAAAAAACTGTAATAAAGAAAGCTTTAAGAAAGAAAACAAGATATAATTAGAAATTTTCTTATAGGTTTTCAGGTTGTTAGTAATGCAAGTCTTGTTCCCAGAAATACGCAATTAATAAGATTTTTTGCTAATAGAAGCAGTTAGTATACCATGGAAATACTGAATTGTAAATTATTATATTTATAAGTATATTTTAATATATATAAATAATATACTGCTTCTCAGAGACTACAATTGCCATCCGCATTGCTTTGGCTAGGACGGAGTTTGCATGCTAAACATGTGTGTATATAGATATTATAATATTATGATTTTATATATGTTAAGGGATAATTCCGTATAAATGAGTAATGGAAGTGAATTTATTACCGCGGAATGTATCATAAGAATTATATATCTGCGGGAATGTCGACTCTCATTTATATTTACACAATTGTGTTTAGTTTGTGAAGAGAATCGAAAATATATTTTGCATCTTTTCTTGTTCACCGATTGGGTCCAAAATTTGCCGCAGATCTACAATTTTGGTGCCAAAATAACATTCCACATTTCATCCATCTACCTAGTAGCGTTTTTGAGTTTCATGTTCATAGGCACACGGACGCATTGCCCAACAGGTTTCTCTTTGAGAGTTTCGTCTAAAATTTGTGATAGATCTACAATTTTGGTTTAAAAATTGCAAACTAAATTTCATTTTCCTAGCTCTTTGCATTTTTTAGTTATCATGTTCAAAGACAGTGAGTCATAATTAAAAACTTGGTGTTTTTCAGCTTAATGAAGTTTAAAATGTGGAGTTTCGTCAAAGTCTCGATGTGTAAGTTTCAATGATTACAATACAGGGTGATCCTGAATTCATGGTACAAACTTTAAGGGTTGGTACAGGACACTGTAACAATCATTTATTGTATAGGAATGTATGGGCGCAAGTGATGAGGTGAGGCGCAAACACAAGAAATAAGATATGAAAGGAAAGACAAAGTGTTTATTGACAGCATCATTGACAAATGCAATGTTTACAATAACTGTTCAAAATTGCGTCCACCAACAGTGATACATGCTTGACAGCGTCTGTAGAGCGATTAGCGTACATTTTCAAAGATGCCAGGTGTTTCACGCACACGTGCAACTACGGATATTCGAGCAACGAGATCCTTATCTGAGTCAACTGGAGTCGCATAAACAAGACTCTACAGATGTTCCCATAAAAAGTAATCCAGGCTCGATAAATCGGGAGATCGGGGTGGCCAAGGGACTGGTCCACCACGCCCAAAGTGGTATTCAGGCTGAAGTGGGCTGGTGCTCCATCATGCTGAAACCACATTCGGTTACGAATGGCGATAGGAACATCTTGCAGCAATTCTGGAAAAACCTGTTCCAGAAAGATAAGATAACATTCGCCATTGATTCGCTTCGGTAGTAGGTATGGGCCAATCAAAAAGTCGTCGAAAGTGACTTCGGCAGTTGCGCCCAAACATTCCTATAAAATAAATGATTGTTACAGTGTCCTGTACCAACCCTTAAAGTTTGTACCATGATTTCGGGATCAACCTGCATTTTCTCTTAGAATACAATAAAATATAAAGGTAAAAGGTTCAAAAGAAAAACTGTTTAAAAATAAAAAAGTTGTGTGCCTGGTGGGATATAGGCAAGAGAAATTTGTCTCTATATCATTGTTTGATTCACATAATCAAAAACAGTTTCATATATTTTGTCTAAAAAAAGAAATTACTGCAAAATTCTTGTTTAAGCTAATCCTTGTTCTGATTCAGTACTAAATCCCAGAAACTGAAGCATTGCAGCTTTCTAAACACGGACATTGTTACTCGAGTTCATCTAGTGTTTGGGAATCATCTTAAACCAAAGTTTTCCCATGAAGATATCCAATTACTTGTTTACTTATTTTTAAAATATTCTTCCTTCGACTTTCCTCTGTTCTATTTTCCCCATAATGATGTTTCCTTCATAGAATGTTTAAAAATGATCATGCTTATGTGTTTTGTAGCCAAACGTTCTCGACTGATAAAATAAAAACTCTCACTCTATAAATTTTATAAAATTATCCTGGATATTTTTGAAACATGCAAAATAATTTTCTGAAATATGTTTACACGCATCGGTAAAGCAAATTTGATTTAAAATTTTCATAGGTCACAAAGATATCAACGCGTGTGTAGATGAAACAATGGATTTCTTCTTTCCCTTTAACGTGAGCGGTAACCTGCATCTTA